>JBBGZY010003565.1:0-103166 GCA_037952925.1 Lithobates clamitans
CAGTAGGGACCATACCTGCACCACCCCCACCCAATGCCAGTAGGGACCATACCCTGCGCCACTCTCATTCAATGCCAGTAGGGACCATACCTGCACCACCCCCACCCAATGCCAGTAGGGACCATACCTGCACCCAATGCCAGTAGAGACCGTACCTGCACCACCCCAACCAAATGCTAGTAGGGACCGTACTTGGGCCACCCCCACCCAATGCCAGTAGGGACTCTACCTGGGCCACCCCCACCAAATGCTAGTAGGGACTGTACCTGCGCCACCCCCACCCAATGCCAGTAGGGACCATACCTGCACCACCCCCACCCAATGCCAGTAGGGACCATACCTGCGCCACTCTCATTCAATGCCAGTAGGGACCATACCTGCACCACCCCACCCCCACCCAATGCCAGTAGGGACCATACCTGCACCCAATGCCAGTAGAGACCGTACCTGCACCACCCCCACCCAATGCCAGTAGGGACTCTACCTGGGCCACCCCCACCAAATGCTAGTAGGGACCGTACCTGCGCCACCCCCACCCAATGCCAGTAGGGACTCTACCTGGGCCACCCCCACCAAATGCTAGTAGGGTCCATACCTGCGCCACTCCCATTCAATGGCAGTAGGACCATACCTGTGACACTCCCATCCAATGCCAGTAGGGACCATACCTGCACCACCCAATGCCAGTAGGAACCATACCTGCGCCACTCCCACCCAATAATGAAGTCCAGAAAATCTCCTGACATAGAGCATTGGATGGAGGAGATCAGACGGAGAGAGATCCCCTAGTGACCATCACACCATGCTGAGCCCCTGGCATCACCTCCACCCAGGGCCCCGACCCCTCCCATCGTTAGATACAATAATATAAAATGAATGGAATCTGCTAGTGAATGCAGCATGTGACTATCGATCGGCTCCGATCTCCACAAACACAACCCACAAAAATACACAATTCTTATCAGAGGCCCAGGGCCGCCGTGCCGAGTGCAGAGGAGGGTGGGAGGACGCTCTGCAGAGCGGTGTGCAACCCTCTGCGCTCCCTCCTCACTCTCCTCCATCCCTTCTCCTTCACTCCTCTCCTCCACTCCTCTCCTCCACCCTCTCCCACTCATCTCCCACCCCTCACCTCCTCCACCCTTCTCCTTCACTCCTCTCCTCCACTCCTCTCCCCACCCTTCCTCCACTCTCTCTCCTCCACCCTTCTCCTCCACTCCTCTCCTCCACCCTTCTCCTCCACTCCCCCTCCTCCACTCCTCTCCTCCACTCCTCTCCTCCACCCTTCTCCTCCACCTTCTCCTCCACTCCTCTCATCCACTCCTCTCCTCCACTCTTCTCCTCCACTCCTCTCCTCCACCTCCTCTCCTCCACTCTTCTCCTCCACTCCTCTCCTCCACTCCTCTCCTCCACTCTTCTCCTCCACTTCTTCTCCTCCACTCCTCTCCTCCCACTCTTCTCCTCCACCCTTCTCCTCCACTCCTCTCATCCACTCCTCTCCTCCACTCCTCTCCTCCACTCTTCTCCTCCACTCCTCTCCTCCACTCTTCTCCTCCACTCCTCTCCTCCACTCCTCTCCTCCACTCCTCTCCTCCACCCTTCTCCTCCGCCCTTCTCCTCCACTCCTCTCCTCCACTCCTCTCCTCCACCCTTCTCCTCCACTCCTCTCCTCACCCTTCTCCTCCACTCCTCTCCTCCACTCTTCTCCTCCACTCCCTCCTCCACTCCTCTCCTCCACCTTCTCCTCCACCCTTCTCCTCCACTCCTCTCCTCCACTCCTCTCCTCCACTCTTCTCCTCCACTCTTCTCCTCCACTCCTCTCCTCCACTCTTCTCCTCCACTCCTCTCCTCCACTCTTCTCCTCCACTCCCTCTCCTCCACTCCTCTCCTCCACCCTTCTCCTCCACCCTTCTCCTCCACTCCTCTCATCCACTCCTCTCCTCCACTCCTCTCCTCCACTCCTCTCCTCCACTCCTCTCCTCCACTCTTCTCCTCCACTCCTCTCCTCCACTCCTCCTCCTCCACTCCTCTCCTCCACTCCTCTCCTCCACCCTTCTCCTCCACTCCTCTCCTCCACTTCTCTCCTCCACTCCTCTCCTCCACTTTTCTCCTGCACTCCTCTCCTCCACTCCTCTCCTCTCCCTCCACTCTTCTCCATGTTCTATCATGTCAGGGTGTGTACCAAGTGATGGCAAAGGGCTTTACTGTGCCAGGGGGCTTTGAGAGGGCATCTCAGAGGAGCTATAGGGGGTTCTGGGGGGTCCTAAAATCTTACATTTTTAGTAAGCTGAGTTTGCCAATAAAAGATTTCACCTAAATCCGTTCTAAACCCAAAGACAAACATTTCTTATATTGCAGCTTACCAATTCTTACATGTGACGGCTGCATTACTTTCCTTTTTTTTTTACTTTCTTTCCCTTATTTTCACCTGGTGAAATCTGTTGTTTTTCAACAGAACAAACCTGTCCTGCAGATGTAGCAGTTAGATGGATCAGGAAAACCGTTTCCCACTGACAGGGGTGCTCACAATGATCAGCTTTTGTTTGTTAGTTTAAAACCTTTATCCCAAAAGGAACAAAACTGTTCCTGTAAGTGATTATAAAAGTGTTAGTTGGAGTTTGGCTTCCTTTTGTTAGTGTATATATATCTGCTAGTCCATCTAACACTCCCCTCCCCCCCAGATTGACAATTCTGCTGTCCCAAGGTCCCCCCTGTGCTCCTTCATCCAGAGTGGGGGCGCTCTAATACAGGAGGTGTGTTACTTGCCAGATTACCAGGTGAAAACAGAGTGAAAAAAAACCTAAAAATAAAACGAATGCAGCCGCCACATCTAAAGATTTGTAAGGAGAAATATAAAACATTTCTGATTTGGGGTTTACAGTAATGCCCCGTACACACGGTCGGATTTTTCGATGGAAAATGTCCGATCGGAGCGTGTTGTCAGAAATTCCGACCGTTTGCGGGCTCCATCGGACATTTTCCATCGGATTTTCCGACACACAAAGTTGGACAGCAGGAGATAAAATTTTCCGACAACAAAATCCGTTGTCGGAAATTCCGATCGTGTGTACACAAATCAGACGGACAAAGTGCCACGCATGCTCAGAATAAATAAAGAGATGAAAGCTATTGGCCACTGCCCCGTTTATAGTCCCGACGTACGTGTTTTACGTCACCGCGTTCAGAACGATCGGATTTTCCGACAACTTTGTGTGACCGTGTGTATGCAAGACAAGTTTGAGCCAACATCCGTCGGAAAAAATCCTAGGATTTTGTTGTCGGAATGTCCGATCAATGTCCGACCGTGTGTACGCCCTATTACACTTTTAACTCCAAATTTTCTGCATTGGTTGATATCTGATAGACACAGGAACATCTACTGCAGGTTTTCTATCATTTTTTTTTGTTTTCTTTTTGGTGAAAACTTCAGACTCAGCACTTTTTATCATATTTAATTCTTAATAGACACATTAACCACATCAACAAGTTTTACTACTGTAGGAGCTCTCACCAGTGTTCCTCACCTCCAGGCTGTCAACTCCGGTGTTCATCACCTCCTATCTTCACCTCCGATGTTCCTCTCCTCCCATCTTCACCTCCTGTGCTCCTCACCTGCTATCTTCACCTCTGATATTCCTCATCTCCCATCTTCACCTCCTTTGTTCCTCACTTCCCATCTTTACCTCCGGTGTTCCTTACCTCCCATCTTCACCTCCGATGTTCCTCACCTCCCATCTTCACCTCCAGTGCTCCTCACCTCCTATCTTCATCTCCGATATTCCTCATGTCCCATCTTCACCTCCTTTGTTCCTCACTTCCCATCTTTACCTCCGGTGTTCCTCACCTCCCATCTTCACCTCCAATGTTCCTCATCTCCCATCTTCCCCTCGTTTGTCCCTCACTTCCCATCTTTACCCCCGGTGTTCCTCACCTCCTATTTTACCTCCGGTGTTCCTCACCTCCCATCTTTACCTCCGGTGTTCCTCACCTCCCAGCTGTCACTTCAGTGTTCCTCACCTCCCATCTTTACCTCCGGTGTTCCTCACCTCCCATCTTTACCTCCGGTGTTCCTCACCTCCCAGCTGTCACTTCAGTGTTCCTCACCTCCTATCTTTACCTCCGGTGTTCCTCACCTACCATCTTTATGTCCTGTGTTCCTCACCTCCCAACTGTCATCTGCAGTGCCCCTCCCCACTAGTGTTCTTCACCCGCCAACCCTACCTCCGGTGTTCCTCACCTCCTAGCTTCACCTTTGGTGTCCCTCACCTCCCATCTTCACCTCCGGTGTTTCTCACCTCCCATCTTCACCTCCGGTGTTTCTCACCTCCCATCTTCACCTCTGCTGTCCCTCACCTCCCATCTTCACCTCAGGTGTCCCTCACCTCCCATCTTCACCTCCTGTGTCCCTCACCTCCCATCTTCACCTTCTGTGTTCCTCACCTCCCATCTTCACCTCCAGTGTTCCTCACCTCCCATCTTCACCTCTGGTGTTCCTCACCTCCCATCTTCATCTCCTGTGTCCCTCACCTCCCATCTTTACCTCCGGTGTTCCTCACCTCCCATCTTCACCGCCGGTGTTCCTTACCTCTCAGCTTCACCTCGATTGTCCCTCACCTCCAATCTATACCTCTTGTGTTCCTCACCTCTCACCTTCACCTCCTGTGTTCCTCACCTCCCGTCTTCACCTCCTGTGTTCCTCACCTCCCATCTTCACCTCCAATGTTCCTCACCTCCCATCTTCGCCTCCAGTGCTCCTCACCTTCTATCTTCACCTCCGATATTCCTCATCTCCCATCTTCACCTCCTTTGTTCCTCACTTCCCATCTTTACCTCCGGTGTTCCTTACCTCCCATCTTCACCTCCGGTGTTTCTCACCTCCCATCTTCACCTCCGGTGTTTCTCACCTCCCATCTTCACCTCCGCTGTCCCTCACCTCCCATCTTCACCTCAGGTGTCCCTCACCTCCCATCTTCACCTCTGGTGTTCCTCACCTCCCATCTTCACCTCTGATATTCCTCACCTCCCATCTTCACCTCCTGTGTTCCTCACCTCCCATCTTCACCTCCAGTGTTCCTCACCTCCCATCTTCATCTCCTGTGTCCCTCACCCCCCATCTTTACCTCCGGTGTTCCTCATCTCCCATCTTCACCTCAGGTGTTCCTCACCTCCCATCTTCATCTCCGGTGTTACTCACCTCCCATCTTCACCTCCAGTGTTCCTCACCTCCCATCTTCACCTCTGGTGTTCCTCACCTCCCATCTTCATCTCCTGTGTCCCTCACCTCCCATCTTTTCCTCCGGTGTTCCTCACCTCCCCTCTTCACCTCCGGTGTTCCTCACCTCCCATCTTCACCTCCTGTGTTCCTCACCTCCCATCTTCACCTCTGGTGTTCCTCACCTCCCATCTTCACCTCTGGCGTTCCTCACCTCCCATCTTCATCTCCTGTGTCCCTCACCTCCCATCTTTACCTCCGGTGTTCCTTACCTCCCCTCTTCACCTCCGGTGTTCCTCACCTCCCATCTTCACCTCCTGTGTTCCTCACCTCCCATCTTCATCTCCTGTGTCCCTCACCTCCCATCTTTACCTCCGGTGTTCCTCACCTCCCCTCTTCACCTCCGGTGTTCCTCACCTCCCATTTTCACCTCCTGTGTTCCTCACCTCCCATCTTCACCGCCGGTGTTCCTTACCTCTCAGCTTCACCTCGATTGTCCCTCACTTCCAATCTATACCTCTTGTGTTCCTCACCTCCCATTGTCACCTCTTGTGTTCCTCACCTCCCGTCTTCACCTCCAGTGTTCCTCACCTCCCATCTTTACCTCCAGTGTTCCTCACCTCCCATCTTTACCTCCAGTGTTCCTCACCTCCCATCTTCACCTCCTGTGTCGCTCACCTCCCATCTTTACCTCCAGTGTTCCTCACCTCCCATCTTCACCGCCGGTGTTCCTTACCTCTCAGCTTCACCTCCATTGTCCCTCACCTCCAATCTATACCTCCAGTGTTCCTCACCTCCCATCTTCACCTCCTGTGTCCCTCACCTCCCGTCTTCACCTCCTGTGTTCCTCACCTCCCATCTTCACCTCCTGTGTTCCTCACCTCCCATCTTCACCTCCTGTGTCCCTCACCTCCCATCTTTACCTCCAGTGTTCCTCGCCTCCCATCTTCACCGCCGGTGTTCCTTACCTCTCAGCTTCACCTCCATTGTCCCTCACCTCCAATCTTCACCACCAGTGTTCCTCACCTCCCATCTTCACCTCCTGTGTCCCTCACCTCCCATCTTCACATCCCAGCTATCACATCATCAGAGGTCTGATAGAAGCAGCAGAGCCAAGAACATCATGTAGCATATAGATATTAACAGAGAACTTTCCACCCGAAATTACTTATCTGAAAGTTTCCTTGAAGGAAGTTTGAATCCTTTTATTTTCTGCTTGAGTGCGGACTGTACTTTATTGTATCTTCTGAGCATATAATACTGATGCAGCACAATAGCAGCTGAAGGATATCAGACGGTTCTACGTTTTCAGTCTCTAAACATATAGAAATGCTGGTTATGGAGGAGAGTTCCACTACTGGCCATCATACCATGGGGAGGAGTCCTTGGCACTGGAGGGTGTAGGCCTTGATGCCTCCAATGCTCTGCATGCCTCTGGGGTGCTCCGGGCCACTCCCTCCTGCTGAGTGCCCCAATAACAAGCTGCTTGCTCTGGTGGCCCTCATATGTGCTCGCTCCTAAGCCGACTCTCGCCCCCCCCCTCACTGGCTGTGATTGGCAGCAACAGGACCAACAGCTCCTGATGCTGTGTCTCAGTCAATGAGGGAGAGACCTGGAAGGGACGCTGCTCTCGTGCACATCTCTGGATCGGGCTCAGGGTGATTATATGGGGGGTAAGGTTTTTTTACCTCACTGCATAGAATACATGAAGGTAAAAAAACCTTTAGCCTTTGGAACCACTTTAACCTCCCCAAATATTAGATATAAAAGGATTCTATGAGCTTCTCAATCACCCAACCGCCAGATAGTCATCGGCACTCTTGAGACTCATGAACTGTTATAAGGAGAACTTATATTCTCGAAGAAACCTCATTATAAGGTATAGAAGCCGTCATTGGCATCTGCAGGGAAAGCCGCACATGTTGTGAGGATTGACCTCTGATATGTATAGAAATCTGGTTTACAAACCTCAAAAATACATTCTTCTGTTATCAGTGTCTCAGGGCCGCAGGGCCGGGTGCAGAGGATGGAGAAACTCTCTGCGGGGTGAGGTGTGATCCTCTGCACTGTATTTTTCCTCCACCCTGTACTGAACTCAATGTTCTATAATGGTGAGAGTGATGGGAAATTATTCCAGATGAGTTATGTCATTGGAGTGTTATACAACGACAATCACCAGTCACCTGATATCGCCACCCCTCCACCCCAGGGAATAAATAGCGGAGCCTCCGGCAAGCAGAACTTGAACTCAACCTACCTGAGACAGGTAAGTCCTGCAGAAGAACAGTCCTATATCCAGGGACCCCCTCTGTGCCTTCACATCTCTCACTTGTCTGTCTTTCCTGCAGGTGACTCTCATCATGCTGCGTACCCTCGCCCTCCTCGCTGCCCTCTGCGCAGTCACTTATGGTGAGTCCCTACCTGTGTGGTCACTTATGGTGAGTACGTACCTGCAGGGCTGCTGTTAGAAACCATGGGGCCTCATACAGCCAACCTGACAGGCCCCCTCCATATCAACAAGGTTAACTATGCTTCAGTTATGAATGAACACAGTGAGGGATTGGTATCGATCGCTCATTGGGTTCATTCGGGTAAGGAAGGGGCTGGTAAATGTGACATATTAACACAACACTTCTCCCTCTCTAGATCCTGAAGGATCCCATTGTGTGCTTGCAGCTGCCGGTGGGAAGAAGAGGAGGGAAGTCGGAAGCACCGTGGGGGTGGGCACACAAGGAAAAAACATATGGTGCAATGGACAACTGACTATAGAATGGACCTCGGTTAGATTGTAAATTCCATTCTTCTAGAGCTCTGTCAGAGGAATGAATTCAAGTCTCCCCCAAAGGCAGCCAACCAAGCCTTGTGACCACACAGGTAGGTACTCACCATAACTGACCACACAGGTAGTAGGGCTGTGGATAAGGGGGTACCAACGCCCCCCCCGTATGGAACCCAGAATCAGATGGGTGCAGGGAGAGTGGTCCTCTCTACGGCTCTCTCTGAAGCAGCTGAAAGCTGACAGGAAGGAAAGGAGAAGAAGCCAGCTTTTATCTGCTACAAAGAGAGCCGTAGAGAGGATCACTCTCCCTGCACCCATCTGATTCTGGGTCCCGTACAGGAGGGCCGTTGGTATCCCCTTATCCACAGCCCTACTACCTGTGTGGTCACTTATGGTGAGTACCTACCTGTGTTGGTCACAAAGCTTGGTTGGCTGTCTTTGGGAGAGACTTGAATTCATTCCTCTGACAGAGCTCTAGAAGAATGGAACTTACAATCTAGTTAAGGACCATGATTAGCTCCATGTTTCCTCTTCTCCATTCTATAGTCAGTTGTCCATTGTTACCCCAAGGTGGGGCAATCATGGCTCCTCGGCCAGAGAGGGGGTGGGGTCACCATAGTACTCAGGGGAAAGGAATGGCAACAACTCATACTGTCATTTATCCTGCAGGCTGCCCCACCATCCTGACCAAGTCCCAATGGGGAGGACGTGCCGCAACCTGCCGCACCGCCATGGCCACTCCCGTCACCTATGTTGTTGTTCACCACACTGAGGCAACTGCCTGCTCCACCCAGTCCGCCTGCATCACCCAAGCCAAGAATATACAGAACTACCACATGAACAGCAACGGCTGGTGTGACATCGGATACAAGTAAGATGCATGGTGGAGATGCCATCAAACCCATCACTGGTGTGTAGATGACCAGACCATAACTGAGGACTTGGGGGGGGGGGGGCACCATCATACAAAGAAGGCCAGCTGGCCTTCTATTGGTTGACTAGAGAGCGATACAGATCGTTTCCAATCCTCGTACTTCTTATTATCGCAGAACGTTCATGCATTACTCCTATGTGGGTAAGATAGAAGGAGAATTGCTGCATTTCCCATTGGCCAAGTCAGGGATTTACAGCGGGTCCTCCAAGGTGGTAATTGGATAGGTGGATGATGATGAGGCAAAGTTATTGTATTTTTATGAATCGGTTCTCCTGCACCCAGCACCAGGCATGTCCTGCCCATTCCCCAAACCTAAGCAATCCGGCATCCAATTTTCTGGAAAGATCTTCCAGAGGTCGGATTGTTGATGATTTCCATCCCTCCGCTGGTGTCTGTGATCACCCCTGACTGTTACCCCCCCTATTCTCATAGAACACCGGGGAGAACCCCGAGGACATGTATTTATGACCACCGTACCGAAACCACTAAGCCTCACTCTGCCATTGGCCAGTCATGATGTCACAGATCACATGACGTCTGAGCACTAAGCTCTACAGCCACTGCCAGGATCACTGCCAAACATTGTAAAATACAGGGGGCATTATGGGGAATACAGGGGGCATTATGGGGGATGCAGGGGGCATTATGGGGAATACAGGGGGGCATTATGGGGAATACAGGGGGCATTATGTGGAATACAGTGGGGCATTATGGGGAATACAGGGGGCATTATGGGGGATGCAGGGGGCATTATGGGGAATACAAGGGGCATTATGGGTAATATAGGGGGCATGGTGGGGAATACAGGAGGCATTATGGAGAATACAGGGGGCATTATGGGCAATACAGGGGGCATTATGGGGCATACAGGAGGCATTATGGGCAATACAGGGGGCATTGTGGGGAATACAGGGGGCATTATGGGCAATAAAGGGGGCATTTTGGGGAGTACAGGGGGCATTATGGGCAATACAGGGGGCATTATGGGGCATACAGGAGGCATTATGGGCAATACAGGGGGCATTGTGGGGAATACAGGGGGCATTGTGGGAAATACAGGGGGCATTGTGGGAAATACAGGGGGCATTATGGGGAAAACGGGAGGCATTTTGGGGAATACAGGGGGCATTTTGGGGAATACAGGGAGCATTATGGGGAATATGAGGGGCATTATTGGCAATACAGAAGGCATTATGGGAAATACAGGAGGCATTATGGGGAATACTGGGGGCGTTATGGGGAATACAGGGAGCATTATGGGGAATACAGGAGGCATTATGGGGAATACTGAGGGCATTATGGGGAATACAGAGAGCAATATGGGGAATATGAGGGGCATTATGGGGAAAACAGGGGGCATTATGGCGAAAAGACAGTGCAATATATAAGATGGTTGTGGCAAAACAAATCAATGGATCAAAGCAAGGCTTCACATGGCACTACAGATCTACTAAAGCCCTTTATGTATGAGTGCGGCTTCCAATGGCACCACATGACTTTCGGAGATCTCTATATACACAAGGTGTGTCCAGAAAGTAATTAGAAATATATATTTTTAAATGTTTTATTGAAAAATGTTACAATTGAACATTGTCTCCTTCAAAGTTTCACCTTGTGAGTGTACACAGCGCTCCCGGTGATTTTTCCATTCTTCATGGCATCTCTGGAAGTCTTTAAGTGGGATGGCGTTCAGAGCCTGCGTAGTGGCTCTTTGGATGTTATCCACACTACCAAAATGGCGTCCTTTCTTATGTTCAAATCTCGAGTCACGATTTCATGAACAATTGACCTGGTAATTCCCATCTCCTCTGCAATCATTCTGATAGTGAGCCGTCGGTCAAAAAGGGAACAGAATGTGGATGTAGTGAAGTCTGTTCTCAACCGTGACCAACGGCTCACTATCAGGATGATTTCAGAAGAAATGGGAATTACCAAGTCAATTGTTCATGAAATCGTGACTTCCAAACATCCAAAGAGCCACTACGCAGGCTCTGAATGCTGTCCCACTTGAAGACTTCCAGGGATGCCATTAAGAATGGAAAAATCGATGGGAGCGTTGTGTACACTCACAAGATGCAGACTTTGAAGGAGAAAATGTTCAATAAAAATGTAAAAAAAAAAAAAAAATCTTATTACTTTCTGGCCAAAAATCGTAAGTGGGGCAACCCATGGCACAACATGACTTTCAGAGATCTCTATGAATTGATTGGGGCTTTCCATGGTGCTATAGACCCTCAGAAGTCCTCTATATATTAGTGAGGTTTCCATGGTGCTATAGACCCTCAGAAGTCCTCTATATATTGGTGAGGTTTCCATGGTGCTATAGAGCCTCAGAAGACCTCTATTTATTGGTGGAGTTTCCATGGTGCTATAGACATTCAGAAGACCTCTATATATTGATGGGGTTTCCATGGTGCTATAGACCCTCAGAAGACCTCTATATATTGGTGGGGTTTCCATGGTGCTATAGACCCTCAGAAGACCTCTATATATTGGTGGGGTTTCCATGGTGCTATAGACCCTCAGAAGACCTCTATCTACTTGTGGGGTTTTCGTGGTGCTATAGAGCCTCAGAAGACCTCTATATATTGGTGTGGTTTCTATGGTGCTATAGAGCCCCAGAAGACCTCTATATATTGGTGTGGTTTCCATGGTGCTATAGACCCTCAGAAGACCTCTATCTACTTGTGGGGTTTTCATGGTGCTATAGAGCCCCAGAAGACCTCTATATATTGGTGGGGTTTCTATGGTGCTACAGACTCTCAGAAGACCTCTATATATTAGTGGGACTTCCAATGATTCCGCGTGGCCTCTGAAGACCTCGGTATATACTGTATTAGAGGTTTATTTTGAGGGTTCCAGGTGTCCTGTAGTGCGGAACTGACATCAGTAAAGTCATAAGTGAAGAGTCTGAAGATTCTGCTGCCTATGGTCCTTTCAATGCACATATATTGCAGGTCCTATGACCTAGAGTTGGCTTTAGATGACATGAGTACCGCAGGACCCCATTAGATAGATCTTGTATGAAGTAAACAATGAAGCCTGTCATTGCTGACCTCCTTTTGAAAATGCTGGTTGCCTGACTGTCTCCAAATCTTAGGGTGAATTCACACTGACTTGCGTTAGGATTTCCTGTGACATCACATCCTGTAGGTCACAAAATAAATCACAAAGCAAACGTTTTTTTTTATACTTGCATTGCATTGCATAGACCTGTGTTTTAGTTGCATGGAGTCTGCATGTTCTCCCTTTGTGGGTTTCCTCCAGGTACTCAGGTTTCCTCCCACACTCCAAGGACATGCTGGTAGGATATTTGGCTCCTCTCTATATTGGCCCTAATCTGTGTATGCATGTTGATAGGGCCCTTAGACTGTGAGCTCCCTGACGGTGGAGATTGGTGTGAATGTACAATACAGAAAGTGTGAATTGTTGGAGCTCTATCTGAAATCAATGAGTACATAAAATGCATATATAAGTGCATGAGGAGCGAGTCTGAGGATCTGAGCACAAGCAGTGCTGTGTCCCCACACTCACCTGGCATCAGAAAATGCTGCAGCAGCCAGGGGCCCCAGACCATCCCGGACTTCAGGGCCCTGAACACCCCCAGCTGGACAGTATGTCATGGGTGGTCACGCTGTATGGCAGTTTTCTGGACTTTTCATCATTTGCAGCATTTCAGGACTATAGAAGTTGGAATGTTTCGGCAGGTTTGAAGTTCGGTGTCCTTTATGGTGGATTTATAGCAGCTGCCAGTCCTGTGCCTGATAATGTAAAATACTAGAAACATCAGATCCTCAATTTAATCCAGATACATTGTTTCTCATCTCTACACCTTGAGGAAAGGCCCAATTGGTACTCCTCCTTTTATCTTCTCCCTGATCTTACATTGGAATCATTGTATCTGGAGAATTTATTGGTGGGATGGGAATCAGTTCTAGATTGTGGACTACAAACCAAGGGAATTGTGGGGGTCTTCTGGTGAGTAAGAGCTTGGCCCGGTAACCAGATGACTTGTACTGACACTACTGCAGTATTATTCTATAGAAATACCAATAGGACAAACCCAGGACCCAACACTACCTACCCACATCCCAAGGTGCGTCAATCTTAGGTTAGCTGTTCTTCAAGTATTATGGTGATGTTCAATCAGAGGCTCAGCCTTTCCAATTAACGTTTCTCATTTCCTGCAGTTTCCTTGTTGGAGAGGATGGTCAGGCGTATGAGGGCCGTGGCTGGACATCCGTTGGAGCTCACGCTCCTAATTACAACTCCAATTCCATCGGCATCAGCGTCTTTGGATCCTTTATGAGTAAGTTGTGTCAAATGATCTCCAGGTGATGTCACTCCTCAGATTCTTTAAATCCTTCCTCTGATCCTAACCCTAAACTGCTAACCTTAATTGTAACCCTAGTCCTCTAACCCTCTATCCCTAGTCCTCTATCTCTAACCCTAGTGCTCTATTCCAGTCCTCTAACCCTCTTAATCCAACCCTAGTCCCTAACGCTAGTCCTCCATCCCTAGTCCCTAGTGCTAGTCCTCCGGCCCAGTCCTCTAACCCTCTTAATCTAAACCTAGTCCTCTATCCCTAGTCCCCTAACCCTAGTACCCAACCTCTATCCCTAGTCCTCTAACTCTAGGCCTCTATCCCAGTCCTCAAACCCTCCTAATCTAACCCCAGTCCTCTGACTCTAACCCTAGTCCCCTAACATTAATCCTCTATCCTTAGTCCCCTAACCCTAGGCTTCTATCCCAGTCCTCTAACCCTCTTAATCTAACCCCAGTACTTTAACCCTAGTCCCCTAACAATCTAACTCTAGTCCTCTATCCCTACTCCTCTCTATCCATAGTCCTCTAACTCTAATCCTAGTCCTCTAACCCTAATCATCTGACATGAAAGACTCCCCGGGGTGAGCCATGTTTGCAGTGATTAGTATATGGGGTCAGTACTGGAGCAGACCATAGATGGCCAATAACGCGGCAGCAGAGAAATGTTTCAGTGGTTGTCCAATCATGTTACTGCAGAATTGTACCATATTGTACATGCTTAAAGGGTCTCTTCACGCACAATTGGTGGATCAGTGTTGGGTTGGAGAGTTAAACCTCCTAACAGTTTCCTGAATCTATTACATGAGATCTGTGCATGTGAGTTCCCAGCTCTGCTCACCTCGGATGGTCATCATGAGGGGGTCCCACCATCCCTGCTGGAATTTTCCTTTATCTTGTGGAGAGTAGAGAGGTGGGTGGTAACAGAGTCAGGAACGGCGATGTAGAGATCTCACTGCTGGGGAGCTTCAGAGATGGAAGGAACCTCCCGGTGATTCCATACACCAGACTCCACTTCTAGATATAATATGACTGCTGGGTGGAGGGGCCCTATGATGTGAACATTGCACTGATTACATGCATTCTTTTATCAGATTCCAACCCCAACACCGCTGCCCAGAATGCCGTCAAGAATCTTATCAGTTGTGGTGTCACCAAAGGTTACATCAAGTCTGCTTACATCCTGAAAGGACATCGCAATGTCACCGCCACCGACTGTCCTGGAAACACCTTCTACAACACAGTGAAGACTTGGCCCCGCTTCCAGGCCTAATCCTGGGGGCCCCAAAATGTGTTCACTGAGGAAGGGGGCCTGAGACCCCCCTCTGTATATGCTATCTGAATATTCTATTCTGTGTTATTTTCTATTAGAAACCTCAATAAATGTGACATCTGACGATCTCTCCGAGTGATATTTGGGTGTGACTGCAGAGTGGTGGGTGCAGCATAGACTCCTCCCTTCTATGGGGGTGTGTCTGTGGAATGGTGGGTGCAGCATAGACTCCTCCCTCCAATGGGGTGTGACTGCAGAGTGGTGCATGCAGCATAGACGCCTCCCTTCTATGGGGGTGTGACTGCAGAGTGGTGGGTGCAGCATAGACTCCTCCCTTCTATGGGGGTGTGACTGCAGAGTGGTGGGTGCAGCATAGACTCCTCCCTTCTATGGGGGTGTGACTGTAGAGTGGTGGGTGTAGCATAGACTCCTCCCTTCTATGGGGGTGTGTCTGTGGAATAGTGGGTGCAGCATAGACTTCTCCCTCCAATGGGGTGTGACTGCAGAGTGGTGGATGCAGCATAGACTCCTCCCTTCTATGGGGGTGTGACTGTGGAGTGGTGGGTGCAGCATAGACGCCTCCCTTCTATGGGGGTATGAATGTGGAGTGGTGCAGCATAGACTCCTCCCTCCAATGGGGGTGTGACTGCGGAGCGGTTTGTGCAGCATAGACTCCTCCCTCCAATGGGGGTGTGACTGCGGAGTGGTGGGTGCAGCATAGACGCCTACCTTCTATGGGGGTGTGACTGCAGAGTGGTGGGTGCAGCATAGACGCCTCCCTTCTATGGGGGTGTGACTGCAGAGTGGTGGATGCAGCATAGACTCCTCCCTTCTCTGGGGGTGTGACTGCGGAGTGGTGGGTGCAGCAAACATGTCTCCCTCCTATGGGGGTGTGACTGTGGAGTGGTGCAGCATAGACTCCTCCCTTCCATGGGGGTGTGACTGCGGAGTGGTGGGTGCAGCATAGACTCCTCCCTCCAATGGAGATGTGACTGCAGAGTGGTGGATGCAGCATAGACGCCTCCCTTCTATGAGGGTGTGACTGCGGAGTGGTGGGTGCAGCATAGATGCCTCCCTTCTATGGGGGTGTGACTGCGGAGTGGTGGGTGCAGCATAGATGCCTCCCTTCCATGGGGGTGTGACTGCAGAGTGGTGGGTGCAGCATAGACGCCTCCCTTCTCTGGGAGTGTGACTGCGGAGTGGTGGGTGCAGCAAACACGTCTCCCTCCTATGGGGGTGTGACTGTGGAGTGGTGCAGCATAGACTCCTCCCTTCCATGGGGGTGTGACTGCGGAGTGCTGGGTGCAGCATAGACTCCTCCCTCCAATGGGGGTGTGACTACAGAGTGGTGGATGCAGCATAGACGCCTCCCTTCTATGGGGGTGTGACTGTGGAGTGGTGCAGCACAGACTCCTCCCTTCTATGGGGGTGTGACTGCAGAATCGTGGATGCAGCATAGACTCCTCCCTTCTATGGGGGTGTGACTGCGGAGTGGTGGGTGCAGTATAGACTCCTCCCTTCTATGGGGGTGTGACTGTGGAGTGGTGGGTGCAGCAAACACGTCTCCCTCCTATGGGGGTGTGACTGTGGAGTGGTGCAGCATAGACTCCTCCCTTCCATGGGGGTGTGACTGCGGAGTGGTGGGTGCAGCATAGACTCCTCCCTTCCATGGGGGTGTGACTGCGGAGTGGTGGGTGCAGCATAGACTCCTCCCTCCAATGGGGATGTGACTGCGGAGTGGTGGGTGCAGCATAGACTCCTCCCTCCAATGGGGGTGTGACTGCGGAGTGGTGGGTGCAGAAAACACGTCTCCCTCCTATGGGGGTGTGACTGTGGAGTGGTGCAGCATAGACTCCTCCCTTCCATGGGGGTGTGACTGCGGAGTGGTGGGTGCAGCATAGACTCCTCCCTTCCATGAGGGTGTGACTGCAGAGTGGTGGGTGCAGCATAGACGCCTCCCTTCTCTGGGAGTGTGACTGCGGAGTGGTGGGTGCAGCAAACACTTCTCCCTCCTATGGGGGTGTGACTGTGGAGTAGTGCAGCATAGACTCCTCCCTCCAATGGGGGTGTGACTGCGGAGTGGTGGGTGCAGCATAGACGCCTCCCTTCTCTGGGGGTGTGACTGCGGAGTGGTGGGTGCAGAAAACACGTCTCCCTCCTATGGGGGTGTGCCTGTGGAGTGGTGCAGCATAGACTCCTCCCTTCCATGGGGGTGTGACTGTGGAGTGGTGGGTGCAGCATAGACTCCTCCCTCCAATGGGGGTGTGACTGCGGAGTGGTGGGTGCAGCATAGACGCCTCCCTTCTCTGGGAGTGTGACTGCGGAGTGGTGGGTGCAGCAAACACGTCTCCCTCCTATGGGGGTGTGACTGTGGAGTGGTGCAGCATAGACTCCTCCCTTCTATGGGGGTGTGACTGCAGAATCGTGGATGCAGCATAGACTCCTCCCTTCCATGGGGGTGTGACTGCGGAGTGGTGGGTGCAGCATAGACTCCTCCCTTCCATGGGGGTGTGACTGCGGAGTGGTGGGTGCAGCATAGACTCCTCCCTCCAATGGGGGTGTGACTGCGGAGTGGTGGGTGCAGCATAGACTCCTCCCTCCAATGGGGGTGTGACTGCGGAGTGGTGGGTGCAGAAAACACGTCTCCCTCCTATGGGGGTGTGACTGTGGAGTGGTGCAGCATAGACTCCTCCCTTCCATGGGGGTGTGACTGCGGAGTGGTGAGTGCAGCAAACACGTCTCCCTCCTATGGGGGGGTGTGACTGTGGAGTGGTGCAGCATAGACTCCTCCCTTCTATGGGGGTGTGGCTGCAGTGGTGGGTGCAGCATAGACTCCTCCCTCCTATGGGGGTGTGGCTGCAGTGGTGGGTGCAGCATAGACTCCTCCCTCCTATGGGGGAGTGGCTGCATGTGACCTCATCTATCAGTCAGCTTTTAAATCAATAATGGATTTTCTATCTTATTCTGCAATGACCAATGGAAGCACCCTTACAAATCTGTATCTGCAGAGGAGGAAGTGTCAGTTGCTGCAACCTCTCCAAATATCAGAACATGGCTACCGCCTTTCCCTCCAATCCCAGAACACGTCTGCCACCGCCCCTCCAAATCCCAGAACATGGCTACCGCCTTTCCCGCCAATCCCAGAACACGTCTGCCACCGCCCCTCCAAATCCCAGAACATGGCTACCGCCTTTCCCTCCAATCCCAGAACACGTCTGCCACCGCCCCTCCAAATCCCAGAACATGGCTACCGCCTTTCCCTCCAATCCCAGAACACGTCTGCCACCGCCCCTCCAAATCCCAGAACATGGCTACCGCCTTTCCCGCCAATCCCAGAACACGTCTGCCACCGCCCCTCCAAATCCCAGAACATGGCTACCGCCTTTCCCTCCAATCCCAGAACACGTCTGCCACCGCCCCTCCAAATCCCAGAACATGGCTACCGCCTTTCCCGCCAATCCCAGAACACGTCTGCCACCGCCCCTCCAAATCCCAGAACACGTCTGCTGCCACAACCCCACCAAATCCAAGAAAACAAGGCTGCTGCCTCCCCCAAAATCCAAGAACATGGCTACCACCGCCCCTCCAAAATCCCAGGATACAGCTGCCATTGCCCCTCCAAATCCCAGAACACATCTGCCACCACTGCTCTGGGAGAAGTAACAGACCTGTGTCGGGGTGACCTAGGCAGCCGCCATTGTTCTGTATCTGGGATGGAGCTATGTACTCACACTCAGTTGTTTTAGGGTCCTGTGGGTAGAAAACCTCTTATATGTTCTTTGTGAATACGATGAGCTGTTGACGTGTGGAGTGTCTGATCTGCCTCCTCATCAAATGTCTAATTTCCTGTGTCCAGTACCATCTTCCTGAGCGGTCTGCCTGGCTGAGGGTCACCTTCCACATTTGTTTCCCAACACCTGAATCCTGAACCCCTCTTCTATAC
The DNA here is from genome assembly GCA_037952925.1 of Lithobates clamitans. NCBI lineage: Eukaryota > Metazoa > Chordata > Amphibia > Anura > Ranidae > Lithobates > Lithobates clamitans. The sequence goes on from JBBGZY010003565.1 coordinate 18,462, forward strand.
TACATTAGGGGACCTCCGGCCATGGGGCTGCCCAGATCTTCACAGATGTCCTTCAAATTTAAAGCTGAACTCTTGACATGTGACTCATATTGGAGCACAACCTTGTCCCTCTATACCTATCTTTTCTCCAGGTGTCTCTGGTCTCGTGGAGTGACAGGTGCTTCTTCTTCTTCTTCCTCTGACCGATCCGAAGTGCTGCAGTCAGTGGAGTCACCATAAAGCAGGCCATACCTTAAGCAATTTTCTTTTCTCCAACCCCAGTCAATAGATTGGCTTCAATAAAACCAGCCTGCCCATTGACGGATCGAAATTCGTCCGGTTCCTGCTATGGTCGGCCCAAGTCATAATGTGGTGCGCCCTCTACGGTATTCTCCTTGGGGGGGGGGGGGGGGGGAGAATTTATACACAGGGAGCACAGGAAGGAACTCTAAAACTGCAAGAGTAGAGTATTGAATTCTCATTGGCTGTTCTGGATTAATGATTTAAAAAAAAATAAAGTAAAATAAATTACAAAAACGGACACAAAAGTGACCAATTTATTTCTAGTTCCAAGGCCACAAAATATATAAATATCATATTTACAGACAGGATTCTCCATATTTCCAGAGCTGTGTCTGTCATTAATACCGGTATGAGAGCGGGACAACCGTGCGTAGATGTAGATGGCATCAAATGACCAACAAATCTACAGCAAAAGACAAAGCGATGGAATCATCACCGAGAGAAAACAGGAGCAAAACTGCCACCACAATTCCAGGAGTGCGAGACGGAGAATCCAGAGTCCGGTATCGAGCCAGTCACAGAGAGAAGGAGAATCCGGAAAGCCCGGTACTGAGCCAACCACAGAGAATCCGGAAAGCCCGGTACTGAGCCAACCACAGAGAATCCGGAAAGCCTAGTACTGAGCCAACCACAGAGGGACAGAGGATCCAGAGAGCCTGGTACTGAGCCAACCACAGAGAGACAGAGAATCTGGACAGCCCAGTACTGAGTCGCTCACAGTATCCCAATCCCAGAATGAAGCCAGGGTTAGGACAGTCCACCCCTATGAAGGATCTCCACCAGAATACTACATAAGATATAATACAGAGATAGACGGACATTTCTCATGAGCTCCAGGTCTCCTCAGACAGTCCCGGATCAGACAACCCTTTGTTCGATTCCCCCTAAATAAAAACATTCTGACAAAGCTTGACCCATTTGCAATTTTGGGAGATAAAACCTTGGTTGGGTAGAAGTTTCCACCAGAATTATGGATTGGCAGTGATGCAATGGAGTTTCTAGATGTTCCAGATTGACCTCTTGTGGCCTCTCATGGAGGCTCATCTCAGGAGGTCTCCGTCAGGTCCAGTATACTGTAAACATGAATCCAATATGGCGCCAGGGTCAGAGGGCGAGGGTCTCGCTGAGGAAAGCTACGACGATCCGGCACAGGTTGGCGACTGTTGGTCGGTGAAGCTTCTCCTCTGTATCATCATGAGTGTGCCAGACCTCTGGGAATGGTGTGGAGATGACATGAAGAACAGGAACACCTACAACATACAGGGAACAAGAAAGATCATTCCAAATAAGAAAAAGTTACATAGTTAGTCAGGTTAAAAAAAAAAAAAAAAGATACAAGTCTATCTAGTAAATTGGAAGAAAAAAAAAAGAAAAGGCTAGGATGGCACTGACCTTTCCGGAGAAAGGGAATATGGTCGTCTTCTACTGAGCCATAATACCATTCAGGACGAAAATAGGAATTTTCCACAGGGTGAGACTGCAGGAGATTTAGCCGATGCAACCGTTTCTCTACAGGAAAAAAAAAAAAAAAAAAAGAATGAGGATATTCAAAACGGAATGAGAGAATGTGGAGAAAATGAGAGAGAACATTCCTGAATGTAGAAAAAGAGAGAGATAGATCATTCCTGAACATAGAGAGGATGAGAGAGAGAACATTCCAGAACATAGAGGAGAGAATGAGAGAGAACATTCCAGAACGTAGAGGAGAGAATGAGAGAGAACATTCCAGAACATAGAGGAGAGAATGAGAGAGAACATTCCAGAACATAGAGGAGAGAATGAGAGAGAACATTCCCGATCCTACCTAGGGCAGAGATCAAGAATGGGAATAGATAGGAGAGGGACATTCATACAACTCTGCGCCCCTGCAGGGGTCCGGTCACATACAGTAAGGATGTCAGAAAAATGTGCATCTCAGGCCGGGGTCCATATTCTACACCAGACTTTCTATGAGCTCCGGAGATTCATGTACATAGGATATGCTCTCTATCCTCAACCTGTTATTTGGTGCTCTAATGTATAGCTGTATTCTCCGTGCTCATAGACCAATCAGGTTGTAACCGTTGTATAAAGAACACCAGAGAACATACCATCCAGACTGAGCTAGTAGGGGGGGGGGAGGGGGAAGTATAGAGGAGATCAGAGACCATACCATCCAGACTGAGCTAGTGGGGGGTATAGAGGAGAATTGAGGCCATACCATTCAAAATGAGCTAGACTGAGCTAGTGGTGGAGTATAGAGGGGACCAGCGGTCATACCATCCAGACTGAGCTAGTGGGAGAGTATAGAGGAGGTTGGAGGCCATACCATTCAAAATGAGCTAGTGGGGGAGTATAGAGGAGACCAGAGGTCAGATCAACCAGATTCAGCTAGCGGGGGGAGTAAGGAGGAGAATGGAGGCCATACCATCTAGACTGAGCTAATGTGGGAGATTTGTAGGATGTTGAGGGCCATACCATCTACACTGAGATAGTGGGGGAATATATAGGAGAATGGAGGCCATACTATCCAGTTTGAGCTAGTGGAGGAGTATAGAGGAGAATGGAGGTCATACCATCTAGACTGAGCTAGTGGGGGGTATAGTGGAGAATAGAGGTCATACCATCTAGACTGAGCTAGTGGGGGTATAGCGGAGAATTGAGGCCATACCATCTAGACTGAGCTAGTGGGGGGGTATAGAAGAGAATAGAGGCTATACCATCCAAACTGAGCTAGTGGGGGAGTATAGAGGAGGCTGAGGGCCATATCATCCGGACTGAACTAGGGGGGGGGGGGGAGGGGGAGTACAGAGGAGAATGGAGGCCATACCATCTACACTGAGTTTGTGGGGGAGTACAGGGACCAGAGGCCATACCATTAGCCTTAAAGCAGAACTCCAATAAAAAAACAAGATTAAAATGAACAGCCCATTAAAGGAAAAGATAAAAAAAAAAAAGTTTTTGCCGCAATATTGTAGAGACTTCTTTGCTCATGCACGTCTTGCTCATGCCAATCAAATGCCCTGGAGGAGGAGGCAGAGCGGGGGGAGGGGCTTCAGTCCAGGGATGGAAGTGCACGCGTAGGAGTGGCTATGCTGGGGCTCCAAGGGGACCCTGCAAGGCAGCATATCCCCTCCCCCTAGAAAAGAGAAAGAAATGAGGGGGCGGGAGGAGATTATAAAGAAATGACAATCGATGAAGGGAGGAGCTCAGCGCTGTCTCTCTGGATTTACCTGGAAGGTGGAATAACACTTCAAACCTTAATATTGGGGGGAGGGGCATATACACTACTGAGCCTACACATCTGATTGGAGCTCAGTATTCGGTGGTTGTCATAGGCTCTCCTATACCCACCAGTACCCGGTATGGATCCTCACCCAGGGAGTGGAGCCTCATGAAGTGATTGCGGGTCTGCTCAAAGTGGTTGACGATCAGAGGATTCGGAGCTCCCAGCAAATCCAGAAGAACGAAGAGATCCTGAGGGAAAGAGAGACCAATCAGAAGCCAGATCCACCATGCCTGGATCCCAAGGGGAAGGGTCACCCTTCTGTAATACGTCTCCTTCATACACTGCGTGGCCAAAAGTCTGTACACACCTCACTGTGACCCCAACTTCTGACCATGACCTCAGCTGTGACTTGCCCAACCGTTAACCCAAGATCTGACCCTGACCCCAACAACTGACCATCACCTTACCGTGACCCCAACCGTAACAACTATCATGACCCCAACCCCTGGCACCTGATCGGACACCTGGCCATGACCCCAACATCTTACCCCTACACCTGACCATGACACCGACACCTCACCATGACCCCAACACCTAGCCATGACATAGAAAGATTTATCAGATCTATGTTCCCAAAAATGTTCACATTCAATTACCATTCGCTGATTCCCTACCAATGCTGGAAGTCTGTAACCCTCCCATGAAGAGGGTCATAAATATGGAGCTGCCCCCCCCCCCACTTTTCCATCCCTCACTCTTCTAGGAAGACTTCCCACAAGATTTTGGAGGGTATCTGTGGGAATTTGTACCCATTTGTGAAGTCAGGTACTGATGTTGGATGAGAAGACCTGGCTCACACTTTGGGCTTCACGTTGGGCACCAAAAAGAATAACTGGCTCACAATTGGCATTCCAATTTATACCAAAAAGGTGATCAGTAGGGATGAGGTCAGGGCTCTGTGCAGAACACTGGAGTTCCTCCACACCGAACTGGTACCCCCATGTCTTTATGGGAGTTGGTCCAAACTGGTCACCCCATGTCTTTATGGAGCTGGTCCAAACTGGTCACCCCATGTCTTTATGGAGCTGGTCCAAACTGGTCACCCCATGTCTTTATGGAGCTGGTCCAAACTGGTCACCCCATGTCTTTATGGAGCTGGTCCAAACTGGTCACCCCATGTCTTTATGGAGTTGGTCCAAACTGGTCACCCCATGTCTTTATGGAGTTGGTCCAAACTGGTCACCCCATGTCTTTATGGAGGTGGTCCAAACTGGTCACCCCATGTCTTTATGGGAGTTGGTCCAAACTGGTCACCCCATGTCTTTATGGAGCTGGTCCAAACTGGTCACCCCATGTCTTTATGGAGTTGGTCCAAACTGGTCACCCCATGTCTTTATGGAGTTGGTCCAAACTGGTCACCCCATGTCTTTATGGAGCTGGTCCAAACTGGTCACCCCATGTCTTTATGGAGTTGGTCCAAACTGGTCACCCCAGGTCTTCGTGATAGTTGGTCCAAACTAATCAACCCATGGCTTTATGGAGCTGGTCCAAACTGGTCACCCCATATCTTTATGGAGTTGGTCCAAACTGGTCACCCTATGTCTTTATGGAGCTGGTCCAAACTGGTCACCCCATGTCTTTATGGAGCTGGTCCAAACTGGTCACCCCATCTCTTTATGGAGCTGGTCTAAACTAGTCACCCCATGTCTTTATGAAGCTGGTCCAAACTGGTCACCCCATCTCTTTATGGAGCTGGTCCAAACTGGTCACCCCATGTCTATATGGAGCTGGTTCAAACTGGTCACCCCATGTCTTTATGGAGTTGGTCCAAACTGGTCACCCCATGTCTTTATGGAGCTGGTCCAAACTGGTCACCCCATGTCTTTATGGAGCTGGTCCAAACTGGTCACCCCATGTCTTTATGGAGCTGGTCCAAACTGGTCACCCCATGTCTTTATGGAGTTGGTCCAAACTGGTCACCCCATGTCTTTATGGAGTTGGTCCAAACTGGTCACCCCATGTCTTTATGGGAGTTGGTCCAAACTGGTCACCCCATGTCTTTATGGAGCTGGTCCAAACTGGTCACCCCATGTCTTTATGGAGTTGGTCCAAACTGGTCACCCCATGTCTTCGTGATAGTTGGTCCAAACTAATCAACCCATGGCTTTATGGAGCTGGTCCAAACTGGTCACCCCATATCTTTATGGAGTTGGTCCAAACTGGTCACCCTATGTCTTTATGGAGCTGGTCCAAACTGGTCACCCCATGTCTTTATGGAGCTGGTCCAAACTGGTCACCCCATCTCTTTATGGAGCTGGTCTAAACTAGTCACCCCATGTCTTTATGAAGCTGGTCCAAACTGGTCACCCCATCTTTTTATGGAGCTGGTCCAAACTGGTCACCCCATGTCTATATGGAGCTGGTTCAAACTGGTCACCCCATGTCTTTATGGAGTTGGTCCAAACTGGTCACCCCATGTCTTTATGGAGCTGGTCCAAACTGGTCACCCCATGTCTTTATGGAGCTGGTCCAAACTGGTCACCCCATGTCTTTATGGAGCTGGTCCAAACTGGTCACCCCATGTCTTTATGGAGCTGGTCCAAGCTGGTCACCCCATGTCTTTATGGAGCTGGTCCAAGCTGGTCACCCCATGTCTTTATGGAGCTGGACCAAACTGGTCACCCCATGTCTTTATGGAGCGGGTCCAGACTGGTCACCCCATCTCTTTATGGAGCTGGTTCAAACTGGTCACCCCATGTCTTTATGGAGTTGGTCCAAACTGGTCACCCCATGTCTATATGGGAGTTGGTCCAAACTGATTAACCCATGTCTTTATGTAGCTGGCTTTGTACACAGGGGCACAGTCAGGCTGGAACAGAAAAGGGTCTTCATGAAACGGTTACCACAAGGTTGGAAGAGCACAATTGTCTACAAGGTCTTTGTACAATGGAGGATTACCAGGATCTTTCCCTGGAGACACCTGAACTCCATCATTGGAGGGGGGCATTACAGACTTCTGGTCGTATATTGGGGCGGGGGGGGATTTACTAAAATTGGAGCAGACAATGTACCTCCTCATCCACTTACAATGGCATCCAGCTGAGACCCGCCTCCTCCCTGGATTGGCTCCTTCTCTAGACGTCCCGCCAAGTGGCGCGCCCCGTACAGCGAATCACTCTCTGACCATTCTCCGAACGCCTCCTCGCCGTCCAGGAAGAAAAGCTGCAGAGTCAGCGGCGAGCCCTGGAAATCAGAGAGAGATGAATGCCAGGCACCGCGGGAGCCACATGTCTGTATTCTGTTCAGCCGGTTCTGTTATCAGTGCCAGGCGGGAACACCACTCAGCTCTGACATCCATCGTCGCCTCATCATCCAATCAGAAGCCTGGAAATCATACATAGGAAATATTCACTCCCTCCTGGTCAGGGTAGTGAATCACAAGACCGGCTGAACAGAATTTTCAACAGTGGAAGATATATACTGTATGAGTGATCAGCCGGCTCCTCTGATTGGTGGTTCCATTACTAGGAATTGGTGAGCCGGCTCTTCTGATTGGTGGATTATTAGGAAATGGTGATCCAGCTCCTCTGATTGGTGGATCTATTATTTGGAATTGGAGAGCCGGCTCCTCTAATTGGTGGATCTATTTGGAATTGGAGAGCCGGCTCCTCTGATTGGTGGATCTATTATTAGGAGTTGGTGAGCCGACCCCTCTAATTGGTGGATCTAATATTAGGAATCGGTGAGCCGGTCCCTCTGACTGGTGGATGAGATGCAGGGAGGAGAAGCTGGGGGGAGTCACCTTCTTCTTGTGCTCCTGCAGGCGGTGGTTTAGCGCAGTGATGGCCTCCAGGATCAGAGCGCAGGGAACCGCAGAGTCTGTGGCCCCCACAAAGGCCCGCCCCCTCCGGTCCGGGAGAAACCACTTGGAGTCCAGATGACAGGCGAAGACCAGGCGATGCGGGGCCGAGGGATTCAATGTGGCTACAATGTTTCCGAAGGAGAGCTTCCCCCGCGGGGTCACCGCATCAAACTCATCCAGATCCACCGTCCACCCCGCCGACAACGAGCGCAAGTGACCAGAGATGAGCTGGGAGGAGCAAGAGAGATCGTCAGGGACCGCAAAACCAACTGAACACCATACACACCAATCGCCGACACCATACACCCCCCCACCGATCGCCGACACCATACACACCCCCACCGATCGCTGACACCATACACACCCCCACCGATCGCTGACACCATACACACTGCCACCAATCACTGACAACATACACACTGCCACCAATCACTGACACCATACAGTGCCAATCACTGACACCATACAGTGCCTTGAAAGGGTATTCATTCAAATTTCCCACATTTTGTCATGTTACAACCAAGAATTCAAGTTAGACTTACCGGTAACTTGTTTTCCAATAGTCTTTCAGGACAGCACCCCAGAGATCATGGCTCCTCCTCCCACAGGAAACACCTCAATCAATCAAATCCTTATCGGGAGGCCTCCACGTTGCTTCCATCAGTTGTTTGTAGAGAACCCTCAGCCCCGGCTGCAACACATAAGCGACAGTTATATCATAGTATTACAGCAACAGAATAAAAAGGGCGGGTTACTGCTGTCCTGAAAGACTATTGGGAAAAAAAGTTAACGGTAAGTCTAACTTGAATTTTCCCAAAACGTCTTTCAGGACAGTTCCCGAGAGGATAATCGAGACTTACCCCAGCTTTCTCTGCCCAACTCACTGCCAAAGCTCTTGTAGAATGAGCCCGAATACCAACTGGACTCTCCTGGCCTGTAAGGGACTAGGCCTCCGAGAGAGAGCCACTTTCAACCATCTGGCAATGGTTCCTCTGGTAGCTTGTCTTCCTTTTTTTAATACCAGCAAATGAAACAAATAATGCGTCTGAACGCCTAAAGTCCTTAGTGGCTTCCAGGTAACTTAAGACTGCTCTTTTAACATCCAAGGTGTGGAATTCTTCTTCCTTTTGGTCCAATGGATTAGAGCAAAACGTAGGAAGAATCATCTCCTGAGCTCGATTTTGGACCGAAGCGACCTTCGGCAAATAATTAGGACGCGTCTTCAGAACAATTCGGTCTGAAAAAAAATAGAAAAGAAAAATGGTTCCCTGATTGATAAAGCTTGCAACTCACTAATTCTTCGAGCTGTAAAAAAAAAGAAAAAAAAAAAAAAAAAAGGGGTTTTTAAAGTAATCAGTTTCAGGGAGGTTAAACTAATGGGTTCGAAAGGTTCCCTGGTCAGGGCCTGAAGAACAACTGAGAAGTCCCACTTTGGACAGCTTCTGGTCACTACCGGTCTGAATCGGGTGAAGGCTTTAAAGAATCTGATCACTAGTGGTTCTGATGAGATAGATTTTTCCAAAGATACCCCCAGTGCGGCAACTTAAACTTTGAGGGTACCGACAGCTAGGCCCTTGTCCGCTCCTTCTTGCAGGAAGTCCAGGACAGAAGAAACCTCTTTTTAGGATCTGCCGGATGCTGTGTACCAGGAGTTGAAAACTTTCCAGACTTTGGAATAAATTGCTCTGGTAACACTCTGCTAGATAGGAGGGTAGCAACCAACCTATCGGAAAATCCTTTTCTCCTCAAAAGCTGCTCCTCAGAAGCCAAGCTGTGAGTTTTAGCTTTGCTACGTCCTGGTGAAGCAGGGGACCTTGTATCAGCAGGTCTTGTCTAAACGGAAGGTGCCAATACGGTTTGAGTTGCATCTGTAGAAGGTATGAAAACCAAACCCGCTTGGGCCAGAAGGGAGTGATGAGGATTACTGTCGTATCCTCTTTCCGGATTTTTGTTATGACCTGAGGGATAAGCTGAAAAGGGGGAAAAGCGTAGCAGAGGTGACAATTCCAACTGAGCGCCAGAGCATCTACCCCCAGGGATGACTCGTTTCTGTTCAGGCAAAAGAAGAGAGACACCTGTGTATTTTCCTGAGTCGCAAAGAGATCCACTCTTGGCCGCCCCTATTTATTCACGGTCATATGGAAGATATCTGGGTTCAATCGTCACTTAGCTTCGTATACCTGGTTACTGGTGAGGAAGTCCGCTACCCTGTTTAGAGTCTCCTTTAGGTGGACCGCGGACAAGGATAGAGTATGGAACTCTGCCCATCTTAGAATGCTACCTGCTAGGCACTGAAGAGCGCTGCTGGTGGCCCCCTGTCTGTTTATGTAGGCCACCGCCGTGGCGTTGTCTGACAGGATGTGTATATGCAGTCCCTAGAACTTCTTGGGCAAACGTCAGTAAGGCCATTTCTATTGCCTTTAGCTCCCTCCAATTTGGAGGCCTTACTGCTTCTCTTGTGGACCACGAGCCCTGAGCCCCCTAACCCAAGGAGCTGGCATCCATGGTGAATCTTACTTGGATTGTAAAGTACCATAATAGACCTGCTGAATACCTTGTCTGGTTCTTCCACCACCAAAGACTCCTTTTCACCATGGTGGGGACCTTCACTTGCGAGTCCAGTGAATCTTGCTGGTGATCCCAGGTTTTTAACAAAAAAAAATAAATAAACCTTTGCAGAGGTCTGAAGTGGAGCCTTGTCCATTGAATTGCCGGTATGGAAGAGGTCAGTGTTCCCAATGCTGACATTATCTTCCTGATGGACAGGAGCTGTCTGGACTATAACAACGACACCACGTCCACCAACCTTTTCTGTATTTCTTCTGGAAGAAAAATATTTAGCTCCACTGAGTTGATACGGAAACCCAAGAATAACACCTCCTAAGAGGGAAACAGATTTGACTTTTGGAGGTTTAAGATCCATCCTATGGATTCTAGGTGAGCACGAGCTCTGACCAAGTTCTTCTGAATCACTTTTCTGGTTTGAGTGAAAAACAGCAGGTCGTCCAGATAAGGAATCTCCAGTGATTCCTTCTAGATGCAAAGGTGCCAACGCTTCGGCCATTACCTTCGTGAACACTCTTGGGGATGACGACAGGCCAAATGGGAGTGCTCTGAACTGCAGGTGTACCACCTTCTTCCCTACTTTCAATGCCAACCTCAGATATTTCTGGGACCTGGCGGCAATGGGTATGTGGAGGTAGGCATCCTGTAAATGTATTGATGCCATGTAGTACCCTTGGTTCAGGAGGTTTTTTTACTGAGAAAATGGAATCCATCCAAAATCTTCTGTACTCTACCGATCGATCTAGCATGTTGAGATTTAGGATGAGACAGAACTTCCCTGAGGGTTTCTGAATGAGTAATACGTGCCAGAACTTCCCTGTTGGGACCGGAAAAATGACTCTCTGGGATTTCAGTTCCTGGATTAGGGACTTCATGGCGAGAGCCTTGGCTGGATCCCTTGGGGCGTTTGTCACCAAGAATCTTTTTGGAGGTTCTTCTGTGAATTCGATCTCGTATCCCTGGGAGACCAGGTTTACAATAAACTGGTTTGATGTAATGCCTCTCCACTGTGGAAGAAACTCCTGGAATCTTCCCCCAACCGGGAGGGAGGAGTCACTGTGGCTTTCCGGAAGTCGAAGGAGGATTGAAGAGCACTTTACTCCTACCTTTGGACTTCTGTAAAGACCATGGTTTCCTTTTGCTCTGCGTTTTCCCTGCATGCTGTCCTTTTTGAGGCCCAAAAAAAAACCGCTTACCGGTCTGCACCTGCTTCTTCTTGACCGGGAACTATTTAATTTTTATCAGCCGTTCGGTCAAGAATGGATTCTAGTTCAGAACCAAACAGCAAATCCCCTGCAAAAGGAATGCTACACAGCCTGTTTTTTGATGCCGCGTCCCCTTGGCCAGGTTTTTAGCCATAAGGCCCTCCTAGCAGAGTGCGTTATTGTCGACCTGGCTGACATGCGTATAGATTCTGCCGAGGCAACCGCAATTTATGATACTGCTGCAGATAAAGTTGTAAAGGAGTCCAAAATCTCCCGTTTTGGGGAATCCGCAGTAACATGGGCCTTCATCTGGTTAATCCAGTGTTCTAAATTCCTAGCAACGCATGTCGTCGCCATTGCTGGCTTCAGATTGTTCATCACTGATTGCCAGGTTCTTTTAAGAAGCAGGTCCATCCTCTTATCCATGGACTCCTTTAGTGTGCCCATATCTTCAAAAAAGGCGAGGTCCGTTGATTTCGAGACCTGTGAGAAGGCGGAATCCAGTTTTGGAACCTTGTTCCAGATAGAGTCAAGATCTTCCTCAAACGGGAATCTTCTCTTGTGAGCCCGAGAAAAACAAAATATGTCTTCTTCTCTGGTTCCAGCCATTGTTTTTTTTTTTTTTATCATATCTGTGATTATTGAATGGACCGGAAAAGTACAGCCTTTTGAGTCTCCCAAACCTGCGTACATGCGGTCATGCAGGGAGAGCTCCTTCTTTTCCTCCTCTTCTCCATGCTACCTTGGCGATACTTTCAGGAGTCCTCCAACCTCTTCTAGAGACTTCTTGTACTTAGCGGCCTCATCTGCTTCATTTTCCTCCTCCTCCTCTGAATCTGTTCCATCTGGAGCGAGGGAAGCAGGTTCTTGGGGAGTTTCCTGGGAGATCGGACCCCCCCCCACCCCTGCCAGTATTAGGGAGCCCCCTTGGGATTCTGAAGATGGCTGTGGAGCCCTGGGTTCCCCTGAGGGACCTGGTTCTTCTCTTAGGTTTGACCTAAAGGCTTGAAAAGGTGGCGCGGAGCTCATCCTTAATGGTTGTAACCAGATCGCCACAAATGGATGGAGACTCCTCCCTGACTAAATCTGAGATGCAATCTACACAAAGAGATTTAGTCCAAGCTTCGCTTATATTTTCTTTGCAGACAGGGCATCTTCTCTTGACTGGTTGAACAGAGCTTTTGGCCTAAACAAACAGAAGAAGAACAAAGGACCACGCTAAAAAGAGCTGCTGCACAGCACAAGTAAAACAAGAAAAACCTCTTACTTCCCTGTGCCCAAGCAAGCCACCACCACAACCTTTTGTGGAGTCCCCTACTGCTAGGCAGAACTTCTAACCCACCAGCCACTGCTCTATACATTCCCAGGGAGAGCTCTCACTGGAGAGGGGGGGGGTAGGGTGAAAAAAAACCCCACAGGAGAAAACGGGCTTGAGTAACAAAAGGACGCAGTCCCTTACCTTGGCCTTGCTGGTGCCTTGGCTTGCCCCCTTATCCGCTGCATTGTCCTCCATAGCAGAGTGCACTGCGGTCAAGTGGTGAAAGAAAGCCGATTCCGGATTCTAAAACGCCGCCGCGCCGACTCCGGAAATTTAAGAAGGCACCAGGTGACCCTGCCCTCTCCGCCTGTGCTTGCGACCGGAAAGGCCGCCGCGCGCCCGACCCCGAAGTGCTGCCTCTTTCTGTACACTGCACAGGACGTGGCTTAGGACTCTCCTCGGCCACCAGAACAATGGCGGCGGCTCAGCCTTGCACCGCCGCCGTCCCGCGATTCGGTGGACCACAGCAAAAAGTCCCTCCTGCAAGAAAAAAAGGGCAGCACTCCCAGGCTCTCCCCAAATACGGAAGGGGGGGGGGGGAGCCCAGGGGACCATCCAGAAAGAGGCCAGTGTAGGGATCATTCTCCTAGCAAAAAACAGACAGGCGAGAACCTTTCGTCTCCCAGGAAAGCCCAGAGGGACCATGACTCCCACCAGAGGTGTTCCTCCTCCGGCTGGAGGAAACACAAACAACTGACGGAAGCAACATGGAGGCTTCCTGATAAAGATCTGATTGATGAGGTGTTTCCTGTGGGAGGAGGAGCCATGATCTCTCCGGTGATGTCCTGAAAGATGTAAATGTATTTTATGTGATAGACCAACACAAAGTGTCACATAATTGTGAAGTGGAAGGAAAATGATAAATGATACAAATAAATATGTGAAAAGTGTGGGGGGAGGGGCATTTGTATGGCGCCCCCCGGAGTCAATACTTTGTAGAACCCCCTTTCTCTACAAGTCTTTTTGGGGATGTCTCTACCAGCTTTGCACATCTAGAGAGGACATTTCTGCCCATTCTTCTTTGTAAAATATCTCAAGCTCTGTCAGATTGGATGGAGAGCGTCTGTGAACAGCAATTTTCAAGTCTTGCCACAGATTCTCAATGTGATTTAGGTCTGGACTGTGACTGGGCCATTCTAACACATGAATATGCTTTGATCTAAACCATTCCATTGTAGCTCTGGCTGGATGTTTCGGGTCGTTGTCCTGCTGGAAGGTGAACCTCCGCCCCGGTCTCAAGTCTTTTGTAGACTCTAACAGGTTTTCTTCTAAGATTGTCCTGTATTTGGCTTCATCCATCTTCCCATCAACTCTGACCAGCTTCCCTGTCCCTGCTGAAGAAAACCATCCCCACCACATGATGCCGCCACCACCATGTTTCACGGTGGGGATGGTGTGTTCAGGGTGATGGGCAGTGTTAGTTTTCCCCACACATAGCGTTTTACTTTTAGGCCATAAAGTTGAATTTTGGTCTCATGTGACCAGATCACCTTCTTCCACATGTTTGCTGTGTCCCCCACATGGCTTCTCACAAACTACAAACAGGACTTCTTATGACTTTCTTTCTCCAATGTCTTTCTTCTTGTCACTCTTCCATAAAGGGCAGATTTGTGGAGAACACGACTAATAGTTGTCCTGTGGACAGATTCTCCCACCTGAGCTGTGGATCTCTGCAGCTCCTCCAGAGTTACCATGGACCTCTTGGCTCTTCTCTGATGAATGTTCTCCTTGCCCGGCCGGTCAGTTTAGGTGGACGGCCATGTCTTGGTAGGTTTGCAGTTGTGCCATACTCTTTCCATTTTCCGATGATGGATTGAACAGTGCTCCGTGAGATGTTCAAAGCTTGGGAGATTTTTTTATAACCTAACCCTGCTTTATACTTCTCCACAACTTTATCCCTGACCTGTCTGGTGTGTTCTTTGGCCTTCATGATGCTGTTTGTTCACTAAGGTTCTCTAACAAACCTCTGAGGGCTTCACAGAACAGCTGTATTTATACTGAGATGAAATGACACACAGGTGGACTCTATTTACTAGTTAGGTGACTTCTGAAGGCAATTGGTTCCCCTAGATTTTAGTTAGGGGTATCAGAGTAAAGGGGGCTGAATACAAATGCCCCTCCCCCACACTTTTCACATATTTATTTGTATCATTTATCATTTTCCTTCCACTTCACAATTATGTGACAGTTTGTGTTGGTCTATCACATAAAATCCCTATAAAATACATTTACGTTTTTGGTTGTAACAAAATGTGGAACATTTCAAGGGGTATGAATACTTTTTCAAGGCACTGTACACACCCCCACTCAGGAGACAACCAATCAGCACTTCCTGCACTGTATAGCGGGCTCTGCGGTTGGTCGGTATGAAGGATATGGAAGCCGCCATCACCGGGCTCTCACCTCTCTGACCCGCCGGTTGCCGGGACTCCCCGGACTTCTCTCTATCAGCATCGGACGGATGAAGGACGACCACAGACGCTTAACATCGATCTCCGAGACCAGCTGACTAATCTGATTGGATGATAGGGAACTAGGCTGGATCTGGAACTGAGAAGAGAGCCAATCACTACACACACTGGCAGCCCCGCCCACCAGTGACATCATCCAGCCTTACCTGCTCAAGCCCCTACACATCCTGGACACCATTTGCTCCTCCCACACCCCCTATACAACGTGCATGCTCCTCCCACACCCCCTATACCACGTGCATGCTCCTCCCACATCCCCTATACCACGTGCATGCTCCTCCCACAACCCCTATACCACGTGCATGCTCCTCCCACAACCCCTATACCACGTGTATGCTCCTCCCACACACCCCTATACCACATGCATGCTCCACCCACACCTCCAATACCACGTGCATGCTCCTCCCACACCCCCTATACCACGTGCATGCTCCTCCCACAACCCCTATACCACGTGTATGCTCCTCCCACACACCCCTATACCACATGCATGCTCCACCCACACCTCCAATACCACGTGCATGCTCCTCCCACAACCCCTATACCACGTGTATGCTCCTCCCACACACCCCTATACCACGTGTATGCTCCTCCCACACACCCCTATACCACATGCATGCTCCACCCACACCTCCAATACCACGTGCATGCTCCTCCCACAACCCCTATACCACGTGCATGCTCCTCCCACACACCCCTATACCACGTGCATGCTCCTCCCACACACCCCTTTACCACGTACATGCTTCTACCACACCCCCTATACCACGTGCATTCCCCTCCCACACACCCCTATACTACGTGCATGCTCCTCCCACAACCCACGTGCATGTTCCTCCCACACCCCCTATACCACGTGCATGCTACACCCACGCCCCCTATACCACGTGCAAGCTCCTCCCACACCCCCTATACCACGTGCATGCCCCTCCCACACCCTCTATACCACGTGCATGCCCCTCCCATACCCCCCACACCACGTCTATGCTCCTCCCAAACCTCCTATACCACATGCATGCCCCTCTCACACCCTCTATACCACGTGCATGCCCGTCCCATACCCCCCACACCACGTGCATGCCCCTCCCACACCCTCTATACCACGTGCATGCTCCTCCCACATCCCCTATACAACGTGCATGCTCCTCCTACAACCCACGTGCATGCTCCTCCCACATCTCCCTATAACACGTGCATGCTCGTCCCACACCCCCTATACCACATGCATGCCCCTCCCACACCCCCTATACCACGTGCATTCTCCTCCCACACCCCGTATACCACGTGCATGCTCGTCCCACACCCCCTATACCACATGCATGCCCTTCCCACACCCCCTATACCACGTGCATGCCCTTCCCACACCCCCTATACCACGTGCATGCCCCTCCCACACCCCCTTTACCACATGCATGCTCCTCCCACACCCCCTATACCACATGCATGCTCCTCCCACACACCCTATACCACGTGCATGCCCCTCCCACACCCCCTATACCACGTGCATGCCCCTCCCACACCCCCTATACCACGTGCATGCTCCTCCCACAACCCACTATACCACGTGCATGCTCCTCCCACAACCCACTATACCACGTGCATGCTCCTCCCACAACCCACTATACCACGTGCATGCTCCTCCCACAACCCACTATACCACGTGCATACTCATCCCACAACCCACTATACCACGTGCATGCTCCTCCCACATCCCCTATACCACGTGCATGCTCCACCCATACCCCCTATAACACATGCATGCTTCTCCCACATCCCCTATACCACGTGCATGCTCCTCCCACACCCCCTATACCACGTGCATGCTCCTCCCACACCCCCTATACCACATGAATGCTCTTCCCACACCCCCATACCACGTGCATGCTCCTCCCACACCGCGTGCATGCTCCTCCCACACCTCCTATACCACGTGCATGCTTCTCCCAAACCCGCTATACCACGTGCATGCTCCTCCCACAACCCACTATACCACGTGCATGCTCCTCCCACAACCCCCTATACCACGTGCATGCCCCCCACACCCCCTATACCACGTGCATGCCCCTCCCACATCCCCTATACCACGTGCATGCCCCTCCCACATCCCCTATACCACGTGCATGCTCCTCCCACACCCCCTATACCACGTGCATGCTCCTCCCACACCCCCTATACCACGTGCATGCTCCTCCCACACCCCCTATACCACATACATGCTCCTCCCACACCCCCATACCACGTGCATGCTCCTCTCAAAACCCACCTGTTTGCCCCTCCCACACCCCCATACCACGTGCATGCTCCTCCCACACCCCTATACCATGTGCATGCCCCTCCCACACCCCCTATACCACGTGCATGCTCCTCCCACATCCCCATACCACGTGCATGCTCCTCCCATACCCCCTACACCACGTACATGCTCCTCCCACACCCCCTATACCACGTGCATGCTCCTCCCACACCCCCTATACCATGTGCATGCTCCTCCCACACCCCCTATACCACGTGCATGCTCCTCCCACACCCCCTATACCACGTGCATGCCACTTCCACACCCCCTATACCACGTGCATGCTCCTCCCACACCCCCATACCACATGCATGTTCCTCCCACTATACCATGTGCATGCTCCTCCCACACCCCCATACCACGTGCATGCTCCTCCCACTCCCACTATACCACGTGCATGCCCCTCCAACACCCCCTATACCACATGCATACTCCTCCCACACCCCCTATACCATGTGCATGCCCCTCCCACACCCCCTATACCATGTGCATGCCCCTCCCACACCCCCTATACCACATGCATGCCCCTCCCACACCCCCTATACCATGTGCATGCCCCTCCCACACCCCCTATACCACGTGCATGCTCCTCCCACACCCCCATACCACGTGCATGCCCCTCCCACACCCCCTATACCACGTGCATGCCCCTCCCACACCCCCTATACCATGTGCATGCTCCTCCCACACCCCCTATACCACGTGCATGCTCCTCCCACACCCCCTATACCACGTGCATGCCACTTCCACACCCCCTATACCACGTGCATGCTCCTCCCACACCCCCATACCACATGCATGTTCCTCCCACTATACCATGTGCATGCTCCTCCCACACCCCCATACCACGTGCATGCTCCTCCCACTCCCACTATACCACGTGCATGCCCCTCCAACACCCCCTATACCACATGCATACTCCTCCCACACCCCCTATACCATGTGCATGCTCCTCCCACACCCCCATACCACGTGCATGCCCCTCCCACACCCCCTATACCATGTGCATGCCCCTCCCACACCCCCTATACCACGTGCAAGCTCCTCCCACACCCCCTATACCATGTGCATGCCCCTCCCACACCCCCTATACCACGTGCATGCCCCTCCCACACCCCCTATACCATGTGCATGCTCCTCCCACACCCCCTATACCACGTGCATGCTCCTCCCACACCCCCTATACCATGTGCATGCTCCTCCCACACCCCCTATACCACGTGCATGCTCCTCCCACACCCCCTATACCACGTGCATGCCACTTCCACACCCCCTATACCACGTGCATGCTCCTCCCACACCCCCATACCACGTGCATGCTCCTCCCACTCCCACTATACCACGTGCATGCCCCTCCAACACCCCCTATACCACATGCATACTCCTCCCACACCCCCTATACCATGTGCATGCTCCTCCCACACCCCCTATACCACGTGCATGCTCCTCCCACACCCCCTATACCACGTGAATGCCCCTCCCACACCCCCTATACCATGTGCATGCCCCTCCCACACCCCCTATACCACGTGCATGCTCCTCCCACACCCCCATACCACGTGCATGCCCCTCCCACACCCCCTATACCATGTGCATGCCCCTCCCACACCCCCTATACCACGTGCAAGCTCCTCCCACACCCCCTATACCATGTGCATGCCCCTCCCACACCCCCTATACCACGTGCATGCCCCTCCCACACCCCCTATACCATGTGCATGCTCCTCCCACACCAATATACCACGTGCATGTCCCTCCCACACCCCCTATACCATGTGCATGCTCCTCCCACACCCCCATACCACATGCATGCTCCTCCCACATCCCACGTGCATGCTCCTCCCACACCCCCTATTTGCATGCTCCTCCCATACCCCCTATACCACGTGCATGCTCCTCCCACAACCCACCTGTTTGCTCCTCCCATACCCCCTATACCACGTGTAAGCTCCTCCCACACACATCATGTGACACCCCTCACCTGTCTCCCTCTCGGCTCCTCCTCCTTGGCTCCTGTTACTTTCGGGTTCTCCCAGAATAATATGACGGCTCCGATCAGCACTCCGGCCCCCAGTATCAGCAGTCCCGGGATTCGGGATCTCGGAGCTCCGCCAGGTGTTCGGGGGTTGCGGGAGGCTCGGCGCGGAGCCATCAGAGAAGAGAAGCATGACTGAAAAGGGCGGCCAATCACAGCAAGGGGCGGGGGGAATTCTCCACCTATCACTGAGTACAAAAGTCCTCCGGACCAATAGAGAAGCGAGAAGGGTAAACAGCTGGAGACAGCGTCCAGTCAGAGGTCAGGGGCGGGGCTAACCACTGACAGCTCAGCGTACACATCCCGCTCTCTGATTGGTTGTCAGGCCGCCGCTGGTTGTTTTGAGACCGCCGCCATATTGGAGAAGGGAAGCGGCGCCAGTCACGTGTTACTCGACATAACCAATCAGAGGGGAGTCTCAGCCACACACCATCCGATCCGACCGTACAGTCTCTCATGGCTGTCCCCGGGAAGGAGATTTCCGCTCACTTCCTGGCACCGCTCTGGAGGGGACACACACAGGGGGCGGGGTCACACATAGAGGAGGCGGGGTCACACACACACAGAGGAGGCGGGGTCACACACACAGAGGAGGCGGGGTCACACACACAGAGGAGGCGGGGTCACACACAGAGGAGGCGGGGTCACACACACAGAGGAAGCCTCCTTTATATACAGTATCTGACAAAAGTAAGTACACCCCTCAGTGACATTTGTGTAAATCTTTTCTTCTCTCTTTTCATGTGACAACACTGAAGAAATGACACTTTGTCTACAATGTAAAGTAGTGAGTGTACAGCTTGTATAACAGTGTAAATTTGCTGTCCCCTCAAAATAACTCAACACACAGCCATTAATGTCTAAACCGCTGGCAACAAAAGTCAGTACACCCCTAAGTGAAAATCTCCATATTGGGCCCAATCAGCCATTTTCCCTCCCCGGTGTCATGTGACTCATTAGTGTTACAAGGTCTCAGGTGTGAATGGAGAGCAGGTGTGTTAAATTTGGTGTTATCACTCTCACTCTCTCATACTGGTCACTGGAAGTCCAACATGGCACCTCATGACAAAGAACTCTCTTATACTTTGAAGCGGTGGGCGGAGCTCCTCTTTAGGTGTCTCTTCTCCACAGAGAAGTTTAATGTTTGTTGTCTTTCCCCCATCCCCCGTAATGGAGCTCCCCATAACCGATCTCCTCCGCCCCCCCATAACCGATCTCCTTCGCCCCCCCATAACCGAACTCCTCCATCCCCCATAACCGAACTCCTCCATCCCCCATAACCGACCTCCTCCGCCCCCCCATAACCGACCCCCTCCGCCCCCCCATAACCGACCCCCTCCGCCCCCCCATAACCGATCTCCTCCGCCCCCCCATAACCGATCTCCTCCGCCCCCCCATAACCGATCTCCTCCGTCCCCCCATAACCGATCTCCTACGTCCCCCCATAACCGATCTCCTCCGCCCCCCCATAACCGATCTCCTCCGTCCCCCCATAACCGATCTCCTCCGTCCCCCCATAACCGATCTCCTCTGCCCCCCCATAACCGAGATTCTCCGTCCCCCATAACCGAGCTCCTCCGTCCCCCCATAACTGAGCTCCTCAATCCCCCATAACTGACCTCCTCAATCCCCCATAACTGATCTCCTCCATCCCCCATAACTGATCTCCTCCATCCCCCATAACTGATCTCCTCCATCCCCCATAACTGATCTCCTCCATCCCCCATAACTGATCTCCTCCATCCCCCATAACTGATCTCCTCCATCCCCCATAACTGATCTCCTCCATCCCCCATAACTGATCTCCTCCACCCCCCATAACAGAGCTCCTCCATTCCCCATAACAGAGCTCCTCCATCCCCCATAACTGAGCTCCTCCATCCCCCCCATAACTGATCTCCTCCATCCCCCATAACTGATCTCCTCCATCCCCCATAACTGAGCTCCTCCACCCCCATAACAGAGCTCCTCCATCCCCCATAACTGACCTCCTCCATCCCCCATAACTGACCTCCTCAATCCCCCATAACTGAGCTCCTCCATCCACCATAACTGAGCTCCTCTATCCCCCATAACTGAGCTCCTCCATCCCCCATAACAGAGCTCCTCCATCCACCATAACTGAGCTCCTCCATCCCCCATAACTGAGCTCCTCCATCCCCCATAACTGAGCTCCTCCACCTCCCATAACTGAGCTCCTCCATCCCCCATAACTGAGCTCCTCCATCCCCCATAACAGAGCTCCTCCGTCCCCCCATAACTGAGCACCTCCACCCCTCATAACAGAGCTCCTCCATCCCCCATAACTGAGCTCCTCCACCCCCATAACTGAGCTCCCCCATAACCGAGCTCCTCCGTCCCCCCCATAACCGAGCTCCTCCGTCCCCCCATAACCGAGCTCCTCCGTCCCCCCATAACCGAGCTCCTCCGTCCCCCCATAACCGAGCTCCTCCATCCCCCATAATCAAACTCCTCCATCCCCCATAATTGAACTCCTCCATACCCCCATAACTGAGGTCCTCCATCCCCCAAAACTGAGCTCCTCCATCCCCCAAAACTGAGCTCCTCCACCCCCCATAACTGAGCTCCTCCATCCCCCCCATAACTGAACTCCTCCATCCCCCATAACTGAGCTCCTCCATCCCCCATAACTGATCTCCTCCACCCCCCATAACTGAGCTCCTCCATCCCCCATAACTGAGCTCCTCCATCCCCCATAACTGAGCTCCTCCATCCCCCATAACTGATCTCCTCCATCCCCCATAACTGACCTCCTCCATCCCCCATAACTGAGCTCCTCCATCCCCCATAACTGAGCTCCTCCATCACCCCATAACTGAGCTCCTCCACCCCCCATAACTGACCTCCTCCATCCCCCCATAACTGAAATCCTCCACCCCCCATAACTGATCTCCTCCATCCCCCATAACTGATCTCCTCCATCCTCCATAACTGATCTCCTCCATCCCCCATAACTGAGCTCCTCCATCCCCCATAACTGAGCTCCTCCATCCCCCATAACTGAGCTCCTCCATCCCCTATAACTGAAGTCCTCCATCCCCCATAACTGAGCTCCTCCATCCCCTATAACTGACCTCCTCCATCCCCCAAAACTGAGCTCCTCCATCCCCCATAACTGACCTCCTCCATCCCCCCATAACTGAAATCCTCCACCCCCCATAACTGATCTCCTCCATCCCCCATAACTGATCTCCTCCATCCTCCATAACTGAGCTCCTCCATCCCCCATAACTGAGCTCCTCCATCCCCCATAACTGAGCTCCTCCATCCCCTATAACTGAAGTCCTCCATCCCCCATAACTGAGCTCCTCCATCCCCTATAACTGATCTCCTCCATCCCCCATAACTGAGCTCCTCCATCCCCCATAACTGATCTCCTCCATCCCCCATAACTGATCTCCTCCATCCCCCATAACCGAGCTCCTCCACCCCCCCATAACTGAGCTCCTCCACCCCCCTTATTAGCTTTGTTGCCCTTCTCTGGACTCTCCATTTCCAGCACATCCCTTCTGAGGACCGGTGACCAGAACTGGACGGAATGCTCCAGATGTGGCCGGACCAGAGATTCATAAAGTGGTAGGATTATTTGCTTTATCTCTGGAGTATATCCCATTTTTTATGCATGCTAATATTCTGCCGGCTTTGGTAGTTACAGCTTCACACTGCATGATGTTGCTGAATCTGTCATCTACTAGAACCCCCAGATCCTTCTCCATCCTTGATTCCCCAGAGGTTCTCCCCATAGTGAGTAGTTTGCATTTATGTTTTTTTGCCCCCCAAGTGCCATACTTTACTTTTCCCCCACATTTGCCATGTAGTTGCCCACCCCATTATTTTGTTCATGTCTTTCTGTATGATTTTTATATCCTGATGTGAAGTTATTCCCCCCACTTAATTTTGTGTCCTCCACAAAAACTGAGGTTGAGCTATTTATCCCTTCCTCTATATCATTTATGAATACATTTTATAGAATCAGTCCCAAGACAGAACCTTGGGGTACCCAACTTACCACTCGGGACCAGTCTGAGTACACGTTATTTATCACCACCCCCTGGACACGCCCCTGTAACCAGTTTTTTACCCAAGAACAAACCTTATGGTCCACGCCTGCGGACCTCAGCTTGTAGATTAAGCGCTTATGGGGGACTGTATCGAATGCCTTTGCAAAATCCAGGTAGACTAAATCCACGAGCCTTCCCGTTTAGAAGGCAGCTCACTTCTTCGTAGAATCTTAGCAGATAGGTCATTCCTGCCAGACCATTCGTAAACCCATGCTGATAACTATTTATATTTTTTTCCTCAGTACATTTTTGGATATAGTCCCTTATCATCCCCTCCAATAGTAATTTACCTACTATTGATGTTAGGCTGACTGGCCTGTAGTTTTCAGGGATTTAACTCTGCCCTTTTTTTGAATATTGGTACCACATTGGCTTTTCTCCAAGCAGCTGGTATCAATCCTGTCAGTATGCTGTCCACAAAGATTAGGAGCAATGGTCTGGCTATAACCAGACTGAGTTCTCTGAGGACTCTCAGGTGTAAGCCATCTGGTCCTGGTGATTTATTTGTATTAAGTTTATCTGGTCTTTCCTTCACTCCAGGCTCTGTTAGCCACGAGGGTACATCCTGTGATGTGTCACAAACAGTACTGTCGCAGTCAATATACCCCACCTTTTCCTACATAAACACTGAGAAGAAGCCATTTAGTACAGTTGCCTTCTCTGTGTCGTCCGTAACCATCCTCCCAACCCCGTCTTTTATGTGGGCAATATGCTCCGATTTTGCCTTTTTACCGTTAAATTATCCAAAACATTTCTTTGAATTTTTTTTTTACTCTCCTCCGCTATACGTCTCTCGTAGTCTTTTTTTGGCCGCCCTGATTGCGTTCTTACACTTATTGCATTCCTTGTAGTGTTGGAATGCTGACGGTGACCCACCCCCTTTATATTGTTTAAAGGCCATTTTGTTCGCTTTTTACAATACGGTTTAGCCAACCCAGGTTTCACCTTCGCTCTTCTATATTTATTGCCCATTGGAATGCATTGTGTGATGCCTTTGTTTAAAAGGGCTGTAAATCTTCGTGTTTTTTCACCTTAATGCATCCTGTGCATTAAGGTGAAAAAAAAAATGTCAATGACCAGCCCCCCCTTTTGCTTAGCTGAACCCTCGAACTTGACCCGGCGGGGACGCGCTGTCTCTCTGCTCAATATTCTCGGCTCTTGATAGCAGCGCAGCCATTGGCTCCCGCTGCTGTCAATCAAATCCAATGACGCGAGCGCGGGGGGGCAGGGCCGAGTCCTGCATTCAGCCTCTATGGACGCCGAATGCTGGACTCAGGAGCGCACCCGCAAGGTAACCCCCTCTCGGAAGATCTTCTCCGAGGGGGTTATCAGATGTGGTGAAGAGCCGCCAGGGGACCCCACTAGAGCAGGTTTGGGGTCACTCTGTGCAAAACAAGCTGCACAGTGGAGGCAAGTATGACATTTTTTTTTTTTTTTTTTTTAAATTTACCTTTACAATCACTTTATTATACTCCTAAAGCATTCCCATTATTCCTCCATGTTCAATGTTTCCAGGATTTGGTCCCAATTGATGTCATGTAGTGATGACCGCAGTTCCGAAAAACTGTCTCGTTTGAAGTTTAGTGTTCTTGTGCGTCCCTCGTGCCTCCTTTTTCTATGTTTTACGTTAAAAGTGATCATACTCTGATCGCTAGATCCCAATTTGTCCCAAATTTCCACATCTGAGATCAAACTAGGATCGTTCGTAATTAATAAATCTAGCAGGGCATTCTTTCTAGTTGGGGCAATCCACCAATTGGGACATGAAGCTGTCCTGTAAGACATTCCTGAAATGACGGGCCTTTAATGAGTGGGCTGTCCCCTCTGCCCAGTCAATATTGGGATAATTGAAGTCCCCCATTATGATATTTCCCTGCCTCGCTGCTGTTTCTAGCTCCTCCCTCAGGTTGGGTGGCCTAGAACATACCCCCACTAATAATTTCCCACTTACTTCTGCTCTTTGGAGTTCCACCCATACTGATTCCCCCCTTATCCCATGCACAATGTCGCTCCTCTCTACCACCCTTGCATCATTTTTTACATATAGACACACCCCTCCCCCCTCTTCTATCTTCCCTGTCCTTTCGATATCCCTGTATATTTGCCAGCCAGTCGTGTGAGCTGTCAAACCAAGTTTCAGTTATTCACACAAAGTCTAAGTCCTCCTCATGTAATAGCAGCTCCAACCAACTAACCAACCAACCGAGAAGTCAGCCCAGTTCTCCAGGAACCCGAACCCCCGTTCCTGCACCAGTTCCTCTGCCACTTGTTCAGTTCCCCAAGCTCCTGCTGCCTCTCCGGCGTGGCTCGAGGTACATATAGTAATCCAGAGAAAACCCACCTATTCCCTAAGTCCCTGAAACCATTTTTTTTAGAACTCTCCACCTTCCTCTCACTTTGTCATTGGTGCCAAGGTGTACCATGACCACTGGGTCCTCCCCAGCCCCTTACAGAAATCCGTCCACCAGATCCGCGATGTGCTGAACCCGAGCACCCGGTAGACAACATACCGTTCAGCTACCATGGTCTTTCTGGCAGGTTGCCCTCTGTCCTTCTAATAATTGAGTCCTCCACTATCAGCACTTGTCTGGCCTTTCCTGTTTCTCTGCCCCCCTCCTTACTTGAGCCGTCACTCCCCTGGCAGCTAGGGGAGGTCATCTGCTCCAGCACTGCCACCCCTGAGCTAATAGCCCCAGCATCGTGCAACCTGGCATATTTGTTGGGGTGTACCAGCTCAGGACTGGCCTCCCTAGTGCTCTTCCCCCTACCCTCCTTCTGGTTGTCATCCAGCTACCTACCTCTGGCTCCTGTACCTCCATGTCCCCAACCTCCTCTTCACTGGCCCCCAAACCAAACTCCTTTCCAGGTTGCCAATGCTTCTCAGTGTTGCCATCCGATTCTCCAGGACCATGATCTGGGCTTCCAGAGGGACAACTCGCTCACATCTCGCATAGCAGTATTCGCCCTCAATTGGCTCATCAGGGACCGCATACATGGTGCAGGATGTGCACTGAGTGGCATCACCAATCCTGTTGGACATTTTACCCTCTATTCTAGTGGGGATCATAAGAAAGACTTACTATTGGTATCCTACACTACCAGGTACAAAGGTACTCCCAGGTACTAAGGCACTCCCAGGTATTAAGTTACTCCCGGTTTCCCACATTTTGTCATCTTACAACCAAAAACGTAAAATGTATTTTATTGGGATGATAGACCAACACAAAGACCCCTTTTCACACTGGAGGCAGTGTTCAGGTGTTTTAGCGCTAGAAATAGCACCTAAAAACTGTCTCCGATTCTCTGCAATGGTTGCTTCCACACCCAGGCGGTGCACTTGCGGGACGTTCGGAAAAGTCCTGCAAGCAGGATCTTTAGGGCAGGTTGGAAGCCAAACGCCCCTGCCCATTGCGATGAATAGGCAGCGCTTCCGAAGCACAGGAGTTTTTAACCCTTTAACCTTGTAAAAAGCGCCCCGCTAGCGGCCGAAAAGCACGGCTTAAACAGCGGTAAAGCGCCGCTAAAACGAGCGTCACTTTACCGCGAATGCGGCCATGGCCCCAGCGTGAAATGGAGTCAAAGTGGCACATAATTGTGAAGTGGAAAGGAAATGGTACAAATATGTGAAAAGGGGGGGGGGGATGGGGGGGGTTTGTATGGCGCCCCCCGGAGTCAATACTTTGTAGAACCCCCTTTCTCTACAATTACAGCTGCAAGTCTTTTTGGGGATGTCTCTATCAGTTTTCAACATCTAGAGAGGGACATTTGATGTGCCCTACTGTGTGCCCCATGCCCTGCTATGTACCGCCTAATGTGCCCCGTTCCCAATGATGTGCCACATGCCCGGTGACGTGCGGCATGCCCTGTGTACCTCCTGATGTGCCCCGCTGTGTACCCCCTGATGTGCCCTGCACCCCCTGATATGCACCATGCGGTGCTCAATAATGTGCCCTGCTGTGTACAGCATAATAAACCCTGCTGTGTGCCCTGTGATGTGCTCAGTGCCCTGCTGTGTGCCCCATTATGTGCTCAGTGCCCTCCTGTGTGCCCGATGCCCTGCTGTGCACCCCATGCCCTGTGATGTGCCCCGTGCTCTGCTGTGTGCCATATGATTTATGTAGGTGGGGCTTTGTGTAGGCGTGGCTTGCATGTGGGCGAGGACACAGGGGGCCCCATGAGTTGTCAGTCCGCCCCTGGTTCCACTAGATTTTAGTTAGGAGTATCAGAATAAAGGGGGCTGAATACAAATGCGCCCCCCCCCCCACACTTTTCACATATTTATATCATTTTCCTTCCACTTCACAATTATGTGCCACTTTGTGTTGGTCTATCACATAAAATCCCCCCAAAAATAAACATTTACGTTTTTGGTTGTAACATGACAAAATGTGGGACATGTCAGGGGGTATGAATACTTTTTCCAGGCACCGCATCCCATCCTCTATATCATTTATGAACAAGTTATACAAAATTGTTCCCAGGACAGAGCCCTGGACACACCGCTCACAACTCCAGACCACTCAGAAGGTACACCATTTATCAGCACCCTCTGGCCAGTTCTCTATCCAGGTACACACTGTGGTCAATGCCAGCAGACCCCAATCTGTACATTAGCCCCCAGGCCTTTCTCTGGATGACAGCTTACCTCCTCGTAGAATGTGATCAGAATGGTCTGGCAAGAACGATCCGTAATAAAACAAATGCCGATTACTACTTATGATGGTACTGTTTTCATCAGGACAATTCCTGGATCCCTAATCATTCCCTCCAATAGTTTACATACTATTGATGTTAGACTGACAGCCCTGTAGTTCCCAGGTATAGATCTCAGCCCATTCTTGAATATTGAGACCATGTTTGCTTTTCACCAATCAGCTGATACCATTCCAGCCAGTAAGCGGTCCTTAAAGATTAGGAATAACGGCCTGGCTATAACCTGGCCAAGTTCTCTGAGAACTCTTGGGTGCAAGTCATCCGGTCAGGGGGGGTGGGGGATTTGTTCACATGAATTTTTTCTGATTGCGTTAATGCAGAACAAAAAAACCTAATAAGAGGTGTTTTGGGGGCAATCCTCCCCTTAAGCGCCATCCTCAGCAGGCTCCTCCCTACTCTCTTTCTGAATGACACCCGGGTCATCCTACCCGCTTCCTGCCAGCCCAGGGTGTCATGGACCCGCCCCCCTGGGTATGTCAACACATTGTACTTTTCGGCCAGTAGAAGGATCAGCCAATGAGAAACGTGCCGCTGTTGCCATCCCTACCGTAATAAAAATTGACGCAGGTGTAGAAGACGGCGGTGTGTAAATTTCACTGAATACTATTGCTGGGGGGGGGGGGGGGGGGGTTGAGACGACAAAGTTCAGCTGTGACCCACAATACAAAAAAGGTCACCAATGAGCCACTCCTCCTAGGCTCTCCCAGCATTTAGCCCCTCCCCCAGCTCTGGTAGGCTTGGCTAGCTGTAAAGAGAGTTCTGAGCTGAACGCCACCATTACTTCTATTATCTGAGCACTACAGTATTCCCTGCAGCAGAAGGTGCGCCATCACGAGGGGGGCGGGGACACGTTCCTCATTGGTGATCCTGCCAGATCCGCCTCTTAATTAAAGTCAGATGGAAGCCGATCAATGTAATCATATTGGCCCCACAGACCAAACAATAAAAGATCCAAAGAAAGAATCATTACCCAACCAGCATTCAACCCCCCCCCCCCACCATCAAGGGTCCCCATATCAGCGCTACACACCTCCAAGGGTCCCCATCGCCACCCCCTCAAGGGTCACCATATAACCGCTACATGCGCCCAAGGGTCCCCATATCACCACTACACACCTCCAGGGGTCCCCATCCCCTCCCCAAGGGCCCCCACCTCTGCTGCACACCCCCAAATCTGCTGCATGCCTAAGGGTCCTCACCTCCGCTGCACGTCTCCAAAAAGGGGTCCCCATCACCTCCCCACCTCCGTTGTACACACCCCCAATGATCCCTATCCCCGCCCCCCAAATCAACGCTGGACGCCCCCAAGGGCCCACATCACCACTTCACTCCCCCAAGGGTCACCATGTCACAGCTACACGCTGCCCTCCCCAAGGGTCCACATCCCCTCCAAAGGATCAACAGCCCCTCCCCAAAGATCCCTACCTTCGTTGCAGGCCTCCAAGGGTCCCCATCACCCTGCACGCCCCCAAGGGTTCCCACCTCCACTGCATGCCTCCAAGTGTCCCCATCATCTCTCCAAGGGTTCCCACCTCAGTGGGTCCCAATTCCCTCTCCAAGGATCCCCACCGCCGCTGACCACCTCCAAGGGTCCCTATCCCCTCCCCAGAGGTCCCTATCTCCGCTGCACTTCTCCAAGTGTCCCCATCCCCTCCCCAGGGGTCCCTATCTCTGATGCACGTCTCCAAGTGTCCCCATCCCCTCCCCAGGGGTCCCCATCTCCGCTGCACGCCTCCAAGTGTCCCCATCCCCCCCCCCCGAGGGGTCCCCATGTCCACTGCACGTCTCCAAGTGTCCCCATCCCCTCCCCAAGGGTCCCCATGTCCGCTGCACGCCTCCAAGTGTCCCCATCCCCTCCCCAAGGGTCCCCATCCCCTCCTCTAGGGCTCCCATCTCTGCTGTACACCTCCAAGGGGCCATATCCTGCTGCACACCTCCAAAAAGGTCCCCATCCCCACCATCTCTGCTGCACACCTCCAAGGGTCCCCATCCCCTCCCCAGAGGTCCCCATCTCCGCTGCACATCTCCAAGTGTCCCCATCCCCTCCCCAAGAGACCCCATCTCTGCTGCATGTCTCCAAGTGTCCCCATCTCCGCTGCACGTCTCCAAGTGTCCCCATCCCCTCCCCAGGGGTCCCCATCTCCGCTGCACGTCTCCAAGTGTCCCCATCCCCTCCTCTAGGGCTCCCATCTCTGCTGTACACCTCCAAGGGTCCCCATCCCCACCCCAAGGGGCCATATCCTGCTGGACGCCTCCAAAAAAGGTCCCCATCATCTCTGCTACATGCCTACAAGGGTCCCCATCTCCACTGTAGCATGCCCCAAGGCCCCCCCCCCCCATTGCGATGAATAGGCAGCGCTTCCGAAGCACGGGAGTTTTTAACCCTTTAACCTTGTAAAAAGTGCCCCGCTAGCGGCCAAAAAGCACGGCTTAAACAGCGGTAAAGTGCCGCTAAAACGAGCGGCACTTTACCGCGAATGCGGCCATGGCCCCAGCGTGAAATGTAGTCAAAGTGGCACATAATTGTGAAGTGGAAAGGAAATTATACAAATATTTTAAAAGTGGGGGGGGATTTGTATGGCGCCCCCCGGAGTCAATACTTTGTAGAACCCCCTTTCTCTACAATTACAGCTGCAAGTCTTTTTGGGGATGTCTCTATCAACATCTAGAGAGGGACATTTGATGTGCCCTACTGTGTGCCCCATGCCCTGTGATGCGCCCTGCTGTGTACCGTCCAATGTGCCCCGTTCCCAATGATGTGCCACATGCCCTGTGACGTGCGGCATGCCCTGCTGTGTACCTCCTAATGTGCCCCGCTGTGTACCCCCTGATGTGCCCTGCACCCCCTGATATGCACCATGCGGTGCTCAATAATGTGCCCTGCTGTGTGCCCTGTGATGTGCTCAGTGCCCTGCTGTGTGCCCCATTATGTGCTCAGTGCCCTCCTGTGTGCCCGATGCCCTGCTGTGCACCCCATGCCCTGTGATGTGCCCCGTGCTCTGCTGTGTGCCATATGATTTATGTAGGTGGGGCTTTGTGTAGGTGTGGCTTGCATGTGAGCGAGGACACAGGGGGCCCCATGAGTTGTCAGTCCGCCCCTGGTTCCACTAGATTTTAGTTAGGAGTATCAGAATAAAGGGGGCTGAATACCAATGCCCCCCCCCCCCCCCACACACACTTTTCACATATTTATATCATTTATCATTTTCCTCCCACCTCACAATTATGTGACACTTTGTGTTGGTCTATCACATAAAATCCCCCCCAAAAAAAACATTTACGTTTTTGGTTGCAACATGACAAAATGTGGGACATTTCAGGGGGTATGAATACTTTTTCCAGGCACCGCATCCCATCCTCTATATCATTTATGAACAAGTTATACAGAATTGTTCCCAGGACAGAGCCTGGACAACACCGCTCACAACTCCAGACCACTCAGAAGGTACACCATTTATCAGCACCCTCTGGCCAGTTCTCTATCCAGGTACACACTGTGGTCAATGCCAGCAGACCCCAATCTGTACATTAGCCCCAGGCCTTTCTCTGGATGACAGCTTACCTCCTCATAAAATGTGATCAGAATGGTCTGGCAAGAACGATCCGTAATAAAACAAATGCTGATTACTACTTATGATGATACTGTTTTCGTCAGGACAATTCCTGGATCCCCTTATCATTCCCTCCAATAGTTTACATACTATTGATGTTAGACTGACAGCCCTGTAGTTCCCAGGTATAGATCTCAGCCCATTCTTGAATATTGGGACCATGTTTGCTTTTCACCAATCAGCTGATACCATTCCAGCCAGTAAGCGGTCCTTAAAGATTAGGAATAACGCCTGGCTATAACCTGGCCAAGTTCTCTGAGAACTCTTGGGTGCAAGTCATCCGGTTAGGGGGGATGGGGGATTTGTTCACATGAAGTTTTTCTGATTGCGTTAATGCAGAACAAAAAAACCTAATAAAGGAGGTGTTTGGGGCAATCCTCCCCTTAAGCGCCATCCTCAGCAGGCTCCTCCTACTCTCTTTCTGAATGGACACCCGGGTCATCCTACCCGCTTCCTGCCAGCCCAGGGTGTCATTGACCCGCCCCCCTGGGTATGTCAACACATTGTACTCATCGGCCAGTAGAAGGATAGCAGGATCAGCCAATGAGAAATGTGCCGCTGTTGCCATCCCTACCGTAATAAAAATGGACGCGGGTGTAGAAGACAGCGGTGTGTAAATTTCACTGAATACTATTGCTGGGGGGGGGGGTTGGGTTGCGATGACAAAGTTCAGCTGTGACCCACAATACAAAAAAAGGTCACCAATGAGCCACTCCTCCTAGGCTCTCCCAGCATTTAGCCCCTCCCCCAGCTCTGGTAGGCTTGGCTAGCTGTAAAAAGTTCTGAGCTGAACGCCACCATTACTTCTATTATCTGAGCACTACAGTATTCTCTGCAGCAGAAGATGCGCCATCACGAGGGGGGGGCGGGGACACGTTCCTCATTGGTGATCCTGCCAGATCCGCCTCTTAATTAAAGTCAGATGAAAGCCGATCAATGTAATCATATTGGCCCCACAGACCAAACAATAAAAGATCCAAAGAAAGAATCATTACCCAACCAGCATTCAACCCCCCCACCATCAAGGGTCCCCATATCAGCGCTACACAACCTCCAAGGGTCCCCATCGCCATCCCTCAAGGGTCACCATATAACCGCTACATGCGCCCAAGGGTCCCCATATCACCACTACACACCTCCAGGGGTCCCCATTCCCTCCCCAAGGGCCCCCACCTCCGCTGCACACCCCAAATCTGCTGCATGCCCAAGGGTCCTCACCTTCGCTGCACGCCTCCAAAAAGGGTCCCCATCACCTCCCACCTCCGTTGTACACACCCCAATGATCCCTATCCCCGCCCCCAAATCAACGCTGGACGCCCCCAAGGGCCCACATCACCACTTCACTCCCCAAGGGTCACCATGTCACAGCTACACGCTGCCCTCCCCAAGGGTCCACATCCCCTCTGCGTGCCTCCAAAGGATCAACAGCCCCTCCCCAAAGATCCCTACCTTCGTTGCAGGCCTCCAAGGGTCCCCATCACCCTGCACGCCCACAAGGGTTCCCACCTCCACTGCATGCCTCCAAGTGTCCCCATCCCCTCTCCAAGGGTTCCCACCTCAGTGGGTCCCAATTCCCTCCCCAAGGATCCCCACCGCCGCTGACCACCTCCAAGGGTCCTTATCCCCTCCCCAGAGGTCCCTATCTCCGCTGCACTTCTCCAAGTGTCCCCATCCCCTCCCCAAGGCCCATGTTCGCTGCACGCCTCCAAGTGTCCCCATCCCTCCCCAAGTGTCCCCATCTCCGCTGCACGTCTCCAATGTCCCCATCCCTCCCCAAGGGTCCCCATCCCCTCCTCTAGGGCTCCCATCTCTGCTGTACACCTCCAAGGGGCCATATCCTGCTGCACGCCTCCAAAAAGGTCCCCATGCCCACCATCTCTGCTGCACACCTCCAAGGGTCCCCATCCCCTCCACGTCTCCAAGTGTCCCCATCCCCTCCCCAAGTCCGCTGCACGCCTCCAAGTGTCCCCATCCCCTCCTCTAGGGGCTCCCATCTCTGCTGTACACCTCCAAGGGTCCCCCATCCCCATGGGCCATATCCTGCTGCACGCCTCCAAAAAGGTCCCCATCATCTCTGCTGCACGCCTTCCCTCCCCATCCCCTCCCCAGAGGTTCCCATCTCCGCTGCACGTCTCCAAGTGTCCCCATCCCCTCCCCAGAGGTCCCCATCTCCGCTGCATGTCTCCAATTGTCCCCATCCCCTCCCCAGAGGTCCCCATCTCCAAGTGTCCCCATCCCCTCCCCAGAGGTCCCCATCTCCGCTGCACGTCTCCAAGTGTCCCCATCCCCTCCCCAAGTCCGCTGCACGCCTCCAAGTGTCCCCATCCCCTCCTCTAGGGCTCCCATCTCTGCTGTACACCTCCAAGGGTCCCCATCCCCACCCCAAGGGGCCATATCCTGCTGCACGCCTCCAAAAAAGGTCCCCATCCCCACCATCTCTGCTGCACACCTACAAGGGTCCCCATCTCCACTGTAGCATGCCCAAGGGCCCCCCCCCCATCTCTGCTGCACACCAGACAGAAATGTTTCCCCAAGGAATTGTCTGCACACCACCATCTACTGGGTGCACTCCTGCAGCGTTGAGGCTCCTCCTCTTTCTAACACGTAGGACAGCCCACCAAAGAGGTGCTCTTGGGGTGGGGAGGGATTACCAAGCTCAAGGCAGGCAAGTACACTGGTGGCAGAAGGGGTTCTGGGGGCCCGGCAACAAATAACACAACCATCTTCCAGCTCTGGGACTTGGCCAGGCGGCTATTCCTTCACCATTCATAACAAACAGTCTGTTCCACCCGAGCAGTGACCGCCTACCGATCATGTCAGCCCCTCCCCCGCAGAGCAGCCAATGTGACACGGTGACACCAGGGCACTTTATAAATAATACCTTTTATTTAGACATTCATACACAGCAAAGCCTTCCTATTCACCTCCCTTCATCGCCCTCCCCATGCCCTCGGCCCTTCCCCCGTGTCCCCTCCCCTGGCAGCACCCAGTTATTATCGTGCAGTCCCAGCTGACATCCGGGCGCGGCTCTGTCTGCCCGGCGGCAGCACATCCAGTAGGAGCGCCCGTAGGGCAGGTCGTGGTGGTAAGGCTTGGGGTGCCACCGGCACATGGACACGTCTCCACGCTTGTAAATCCGTTTGCACTGTTTGCAGGGATCGTCGCGGTAGAGGGGATCCTGACTCCAGCGCGAGTCGCACGGCCGCACCCCATAGTCCTCTATTAGCGCCCGGAAGCGCCGGCACGTACATTTCATGGCGGCCAAGGACTGCGTGGTCAAGTAGGCGAAGATGGCCAGGAGAACGTGGTCAGGCAAGGACGGGAGGTAAAGCCGCGGCTGGAGAAGGCGCTGGACCTGGAAACGGATCTCCAGAAAGTCATGGGAGACATGGCGGTAGAGGCGGCAGAGGGGAGGAGCCGGTGGCGGGGGAGGGGGAGGCGGGGGTGGAACAGAAGACAGGTGGGGGAAGAAGAGTTCTCCTGGAAGTGGTTCCGTCTCCCCGGCTTCTCCTCCATAAAACACGCAGCGGTCCACCGCGCCGGTGAGCACCAAGTCCACGTGGAAGCCGGAATCGGAGACGGCCCCCTGGGCTTCCTCCTCCTCCTCCCCTTGCTGGGACTCCATCTTCTCCAGCAGGACGCAGACGCGGTGCGGCTCCGGGCTCAGCAACTGATACAAGTCACATGTGATGGGATCTCCGGGCCTCTCCGCCACCCGAAAGGCGATGCGCACCTCGCGCTCCGCGTGCTCCGCTTCGTACTGCGCCACGGCTTCCGCCACGCTGCGACAACGGCTCTCTTCACCGTCTTCTGAGGAGGTCACCAGGACCAGCGGAGGTCTCGGGGGAGAAGCTTCCATGTCACGGCTTTCCGCCCGTGCCACCATCTCCGCCACAGAGGGTGGGGCTTCCGGGTCCAGAGCGTGCCGTCGCCTCTTCGCCCTGGAGCTGCCGCCGGCGGTCCACCTTCCCTTCACCTTTGGGCCCCCGGGACGCTGCGCGGCGCCACTGCCGGCACACTGGTAGGCCACAAAGAAGGCCACCTTCTCCTTGGTGTTCCCGGGTTTGATGACGTACCAGGTGTCCAGCAAGACGCGGTCGTCTCCACTCCGTGCACACTCCGGGGTGTCGTGGGGCCCCAGTCTTTCCTCGGCCGAATTCGCCGACATGCCGTCATCGCTGGACGCCCCCTTTGGGCTGGAGGGGCAGTTTGCAGAAAATGTGCCAAAGGGCCGCGGGCTCCAGAGGTGGACGGGGGAGGGAACCCGAGGATCCATGCCTAGTCGGTGTCCTCAGGTCTGAACATCCAGAGATCTGCGGAGAGAACAGGAGACGGGTTATGAGGAGTAGAATGACGGCGATGTACGGGGGAGGGGAGGGGAAGGTTACTGTACATAATATGTTGGATAGACGTGATGGGGGGAGGGGTCAGGTGTAGAACAATGGCGGCAACAGATGGAGACAGTAACGGGTCGGAGGATCATATAACAGATCAGATGTACAATACAGAATGACGACCTTCAGATAATCCCCCAACCCCCCCCCCCACCGTACAATGCCAACACAGGGGCCACTTAACGTCCCCAACCCAGATATCACCCCCATATCCCATCCCCCTCCAATACAATGTATAGGGCCCCTTTTCTCCCATAGAGCCCCATAACTCCATTTTATATCACAGAGTGCCCCTCCTTCACCCTATATAACCCTCAAAGGACCCCTCCCCTTCCATAGGGACCCTCACCTCCTATAGGGCCCCTAGGGTCCAATGAGGGATATATGGAGGGCAAGGGACCCTGTGGAAGGAGATGGGCAATCTGAGGAGTATATAGGGCCGCTCCAACATCTATACCAGTCATTGAGCTTGTCTCCTTCCAAAGGCCCCCCCCGTCCCCCAATATAACCCCCTCCCACAGGGCCCCTCTCCCCTTATACCCTCCACAGGGCCCCTGTCCTCCTATATACACCCCCATAGGGCCCCTGTCCTCCTATATACACCCCCATAGGGCCCCCTCTCCCCCTATATGCACCCCATGGGGCCCCTATATACACCCCATGGGGCCCATCTCCCCCTACATACACCCCATGGGGCCCATCTCCCCCTACATACACCCCATGGGGCCCATCTCCCCCTACATACACCGCATGGGGCCCATCTCACCCTACATACACCCCATGGGGCCCCCTCTCCCCCTATATACACCAAATAGGGCCCATCTCCCCCTACATACACCCCATGGGGCCCATCTCCCCCTACATACACCCCATGGGGCCCCCTCTCCCCCTATATACACCAAATAGGGCCCATCTCCCCCTACATACACCCCATGGGGCCCATCTCCCCCTACATACACCCCATGGGGCCCATCTCCCCCTACATACACCCCATGGGGCCCATCTCCCCCTACATACACCCCATGGGGCCCATCTCCCCCTATATACACCCCATGGGGCCAATCTCCCCCTATATACACCCCATGGGGCCCCTATATAAACCCCATAGGGCCCATCTCCCCCTATATACACCCCATGGGGCCCATCTCCCCCTACATACACCCCATGGGGCCCATCATCTAATATATACACCCCCCATAGGGCCCCTCTCCCTCTATTCACCCCCATAGGGCCCCTCTCCCTCTATATACACCCCATAGGGCCCTTCTCCCCCTGCATACACCCCATGGGGCCCATCTCCCCCTTCATACACCCCATGGGGCCCATCTCCCCCTATACACACCCCATAAGGCCCCTCTCCCCCCCATATATACACCCTATAGGGCCCCTCTCCCTAATATACACCCCATAGGGCCCCTCTCCCCCTACACACACCCCATAGGGCCCCTCTCCCCCTACACACACCCCATAGGGCCCCTCTCCCCCTACACACACCCCATAGGGCCCCTCTCCCCCTATATAGACCCCATAGGGCCCCTCTCCCCCTATACACACCCCATAGGGCCCCTCTCCCCCTATACACACCCCATAGGGCCCCTCTCCCCCTATACACACCCCATAGGGCCCCTCTCCCCCTATACACACCCCATAGGGCCCCTCTCCTCCTATACACACCCCATAGGGCCCCTCTCCCCCTATACACACCCCATAGGGCCCCTCTCCCCCTATACACACCCCATAGGGCCCCTCTCCCCCTATACACACCCCATAGGGCCCCTCTCCCCCTATATAAACCCCATAGGGCCCCTCTCCCCCTACATAAACCCCATAGGGCCCCTCTCCCCCTACATAAACCCCATAGGGCCCCTCTCCCCCTACATAAACCCCATAGGGCCCCTCTCCCCCTACATAAACCCCATAGGGCCCCTCTCCCCCTACATACACCCCATAGGGCCCCTCTCCCCCTATATACACCCCATAGGGCCCCTCTCCCCCTACACACACCCCATAGGGCCCCTCTCCCCCTACACACACCCCATAGGGCCCCTCTCTCCCTACACACACCCCATAGGGCCCCTCTCCCCCTACACACACCCCCTAGGGCCCTTCTCCCCCTACACACACTCCATAGGGCCCCTCTCCCCTTATACACCCCATAGAGCCCCTCTCCCCTTATACACACCCCATAGGGCCCCTCTCCCCCTATACACACCCCATAGGGCCCCTCTCCCCCTATACACACCCCATAGGGCCCTTCTCCCCCTACACACACCCCATAGGGCCCCTCTCCCCCTATACACACCCCATAGGGCCCCTCTCCCCCTATACAAACCCCATAGGGCCCCTCTCCCCCTATACAAACCCCATAGGGCCACTCTCCCCCTACATACACCCCATAGGGCCCCTCTCCCCCTATATACACCCCATAGGGCCCCTCTCCCCCTATACACACCCCATAGGGCCCCTCTCCCCCTATATACACCCCATAGGGCCCCTCTCCCCCTATATACACCCCATAGGGCCCCTCTCCCCCTATATACACCCCATAGGGCCCCTCTCCCCCCTATACACACCCCATAGGGCCCCTATCCTCCTATATACACCCCATAGGGCCCCTCTCCCCCCTATATACACCCCATAGGCCCCCCTCTCCCCTATATACACCCCATAGGGCCCCTCTCCCCCTATATACACCCCATAGGGCCCCCTCTCCCCCTATATACACCCCATAGGGCCCCTCTCCCCCTATATACACCCCATAGGGCCCCCTCTCCCCCTATATACACCCCATAGGGCCCCTCTCCTCCTATATACACCCCATAGGGCCCCTCTCCCCCTATACACACCCCATAGGGCCCCCTCTCCCCCTACATACACCCCATAGGCCCCCCTCTCCCCCTATATACACCCCATAGGGCCCCTCTCACCCTATATACACCCCATAGGGCCCCTCTCCCCCTATATACCTCCCATAGGGCCCCTCTCCCCCTATATACACCCCATAGGGCCCCTCTCCTCCTATATACACCCCATAGGGCCCCTCTCCCCCTATATACACCCCATAACGCCTTATATTTACCCTTGTAGGACCCTTCTCCTCCTATGTAATCCTGTAGGGCCCCCAGGGGCCCCTGGTTCTCCTCACCGGCTCCGGGTTCCGCTCTCAGGCCAGGACCTGTCACTGGGGGAGGGGAGTCACCTGACCTCTTAAAGGGACAGTCCTCTCCGGCTCCCACGCTGAGCTCTGGTGACGGACAGCAGCGGGAGGGGCCGCCAGCCAATCAGGAGGCGAGATTGCGGCCATGTCCTTATATGGAAAGTCCCGGGCCGGGCAGGGAGCGTCTGACAAGAGCGGAATCCGAGAGAAGCGCAGAGACGATCCCTAACCAGAGAGAGCGAGACACACCACGTGACCCCTGAGAGGGACACAGCAGCCAATCAGATTCTCTCCATTGTATTGGGGTGATCTGGGGCGATGCTGATTGGCCAGTTTGACAACACAGACAGTTCTGTAGAAGATGAACAGAAGTGAGTGCAGAGAAGCTATGAAAATGCCGTACAAAACCATCGCGTCCCGTACAGAGCCATCGCGTCCCGTACAGAACCATCGCGTCCCGTACAGAGCCACCGCGTCTCGTACAGAACCATCGCGTCCCGTACAGAACCATCGCGTCCCGTACAGAACCATCGCGTCCCATAAAGAACCATCGCGTCCCGTACAGAACCATCGCGTCCCGTACAGAACCATCGCGTCCCGTACAGAACCATCGCGTCCCATAAAGAACCATCGCGTCCCGTACAGAACCATCGCGTCCCGTACAGAACCATCGCGTCCCGTACAGAACCATCGCGTCCCGTACAGAACCATCGCGTCCCATAAAGAACCATCGCGTCCCGTACAGAGCCATCGCGTCCCGTACAGAGCCATCGCGTCCCGTACAGAACCATCGCGTCCCGTACAGAGCCATCGCGTCCCGTACAGAACCATCGCGTCCCGTACAGAACCACCGCGTCCCGTACAGAACCATCGCGTCCCGTACAGAACCATCGCGTCCCGTACAGAGCCATCGCGTCCCGTACAGAACCATCGCGTCCCGTACAGAACCATCGCGTCCCGTACAGAACCATCGCGTGCCGTACAGAACCATCGCGTCCCGTACAGAATCATCGCGTCCCGTACAGAGCCATCGCGTCCCGTACAGAGCCATCGCGTCCCGTACAGAACCATCGCGTCCCGTACAGAACCACCGCGTCCCGTACAGAACCATCGCGTCCCGTACAGAACCATCGCGTCCCGTACAGAGCCATCGCGTCCCGTACAGAGCCATCGCGTCCCGTACAGAACCATCGCGTCCCGTACAGAACCATCGCGTCCCGTACAGAACCATCGCGTCCCGTACAGAACCATCGCGTCCCGTACAGAACCATCGCGTCCCGTACAGAACCATCGCGTCCCGTACAGAACCATCGAGTCCCGTACAGAGCCATCGCGTCCCGTACAGAACCATCGCGTCCCGTACAGAACCATCGCGTCCCGTACAGAACCATCGCGTCCCGTACAGAACCATCGCGTCCCGTACAGAACCATCGCGTCCCGTACAGAACCATCGCGTCCCGTACAGAGCCATCGCGTCCCGTACAGAGCCATCGCGTCCCGAACAGAACCATCGCGTCCCGTACAGAACCATCGCGTCCCGTACAGAGCCATCGTGTCCCGTACAGAACCATCGCGTCCTGTACAGAACCATCGCGTCCCGTACAGAACCATCGCGTCCCGTACAGAACCATCGCGTCCCGTACAGAACCATCGCGTCCCGTACA
Organism: Lithobates clamitans; assembly: GCA_037952925.1. Taxonomy (NCBI): domain Eukaryota; kingdom Metazoa; phylum Chordata; class Amphibia; order Anura; family Ranidae; genus Lithobates; species Lithobates clamitans. The sequence continues at coordinate 59,322 of JBBGZY010003565.1, forward strand.
GAACCATCGCGTCCCGTACAGAGCCATCGCGTCCCGTACAGAACCATCCCATCCCGTACAGAACCATCGCGTCCCGTACAGAGCCATCGTGTCCCGTACAGAACCATCGCGTCCCGTACAGAACCATCGCGTCCCGTACAGAGCCATCGCGTCCCGTACAGAACCATCGCGTCCTGTACAGAACCATCGCGTCCCGTACAGAGCCATCGCGTCCCGTACAGAACCATCGCGTCCCGTACAGAACCATCGCGTCTCGTACAGAACCATCGCGTCCCGTACAGAACCATCGCGTCCCATACAGAACCATCGCGTCCCGTACAGAACCATCGCGTCCCGTACAGAGCCATCGCGTCCCGTACAGAGCCATCGCGTCCCGTACAGAGCCATCGCGTCCCGTACAGAACCATCGCGTCCCGTACAGAACCATCACGTCCCGTACAGAACCATCGCGTCCCGTACAGAACCATCCCATCCCGTACAGAACCATCGCGTGCCGTACAGAACCATCGCGTGCCGTACAGAACCATCGCGTCCCGTACAGAACCATCGCGTGCCGTACAGAACCATCGCGTCCCGTACAGAACCATCGCGTCCCGTACAGAACCATCGCGTCCCGTACAGAACCATCGCGTCCCGTACAGAGCCATCGCGTCCCGTACAGAACCATCGCGTCCCGTACAGAACCATCGCGTCCCGTACAGAGCCATCGCGCCCCGTACAGAGCCATCGCGTCCCCTACAGAACCATCGCGTCCCGTACAGAACCATCGCGTCCCGTACAGAGCCATCGCGTCCCGTACAGAACCATCGCGTGCCGTACAGAACCATCGCGTGCCGTACAGAACCATCCCATCCCGTACAGAACCATCGCGTCCCGTACAGAACCATCCCATCCCGTACAGAACCATCGCGTCCCGTACAGAACCATCACGTCCCGTACAGAACCATCGCGTCCCGTACAGAACCATCCCATCCCGTACAGAACCATCGCGTGCCGTACAGAACCATCGCGTCCCGTACAGAACCATCGCGTCCCGAACAGAACCATCGCGTCCCGTACAGAACCATCGCGTCCCGAACACAACCATCGCGTCCCGTACAGAGCCATCGCGTCCCGTACAGAACCATCGCGTCCCGTACAGAACCATCGCGTCCCGTACAGAACCATCGCGTCCCGTACAGAGCCATCGCGTCCCGTACAGAACCATCGCGTCCCGTACAGAGCCATCGCGTCCCGTACAGAACCATCGCGTCCCGTACAGAACCATCGCGTCCCGTACAGAGCCATCGCGTCCCGTACAGAACCATCGCGTCCCCTACAGAACCATCGCGTCCCGTACAGAGCCATCGCGTCCCGTACAGAACCATCGCGTCCCGTACAGAGCCATCGCGTCCCGTACAGAACCATCGCGTCCCGTACAGAGCCATCGCGTCCCGTACAGAGCCATCGCGTCCCCTACAGAACCATCGCGTCCCGTACAGAACCATCGCGTCCCGTACAGAGCCATCGCGTCCCGTACAGAACCATCGGGTCCCGTACAGAACCATCGCGTGCCGTACAGAACCATCCCATCCCGTACAGAACCATCGCGTCCCGTACAGAACCATCCCATCCCGTACAGAACCATCGCGTCCCGTACAGAACCATCACGTCCCGTACAGAACCATCGCGTCCCGTACAGAACCATCGCGTGCCGTACAGAACCATCGTGTGCCGTACAGAACCATCGCGTCCCGTACAGAACCATCGCGTGCCGTACAGAACCATCGTGTGCCGTACAGAACCATCGCGTCCCGTACAGAACCATCGCGTCCCGTACAGAACCATCGCGTCCCGTACAGAACCATCGCGTCCCGTACAGAGCCATCGCGTCCCGTACAGAACCATCGCGTCCCGTACAGAAACATCGCGTCCCGTACAGAACCATCCCATCCCGTACAGAACCATCGCGTGCTGTACAGAACCATCGCGTCCCGTACAGAACCATCGCGTCCCGAACAGAACCATCGCGTCCCGTACAGAGCCATCACGTCCCGAACAGAACCATCGCGTCCCGTACAGAGCCATCGCGTGCCGTACAGAACCATCACGTCCCGTACAGAGCCATCGCGTCCCGTACAGAACCATCGCGTCCCGTACAGAACCATCGCGTCCCGTACAGAGCCATCGCGTCCCGTACAGAGCCATCGCGTCCCGTACAGAACCATCGCGTCCCGTACAGAACCATCGCGTCCCGTACAGAGCCATCGCGTCCCGTACAGAACCATCGCGTCCCGTACAGAGCCATCGCGTCCCCTACAGAACCATCGCGTCCCGTACAGAACCATCGCGTCCCGTACAGAGCCATCGCGTCCCGTACAGAACCATCGCGTCCCGTACAGAGCCATCGCGTCCCGTACAGAACCATCGGGTCCCGTACAGAACCATCGCGTGCCGTACAGAACCATCGCGTCCCGTACAGAACCATCGCGTCCCGTACAGAACCATCCCATCCCGTACAGAACCATCGCGTCCCGTACAGAACCATCACGTCCCGTACAGAACCATCGCGTCCCGTACAGAACCATCGCGTGCCGTACAGAACCATCGCGTGCCGTACAGAACCATCGCGTCCCGTACAGAACCATCGCGTCCCGTACAGAGCCATCCCGTCCCGTACAGAACCATCGCGTCCCGTACAGAACCATCACGTCCCGTACAGAACCATCGCGTCCCGTACAGAACCATCGCGTGCCGTACAGAACCATCGCGTGCCGTACAGAACCATCGCGTGCCGTACAGAACCATCGCGTCCCGTACAGAGCCATCGCGTCCCGTACAGAGCCATCGCGTCCCGTACAGAGCCATCGCGTCCCGTACAGAACCATCGCGTCCCGTACAGAACCACCGCGTCCCGTACAGAACCATCGCGTCCCGTACAGAACCATCGCGTCCCGTACAGAACCATCGCGTGCCGTACAGAACCATCGCGTCCCGTACAGAACCATCGCGTCCCGTACAGAGCCATCGCGTCCTGTACAGAGCCATCGCGTCCCGTACAGAGCCATCGCGTCCCGTACAGAGCCATCGCGTCCCGTACAGAACCATCGCGTCCCGTACAGAACCATCGCGTCCCGTACAGAACCATCGCGTCCCGTACAGAACCATCGCGTCCCGTACAGAACCATCGCGTCCCGTACAGAACCATCGCGTCCCGTACAGAACCATCGCGTCCCGTACAGAACCATCGCGTCCCGTACAGAACCATCGCGTCCCGTACAGAACCATCGCGTCCCGTACAGAACCACCGCGTCCCGTACAGAACCATCGCGTCCCGTACAGAACCATCGCGTCCCGTACAGAACCATCGCGTGCTGTACAGAACCATCGCGTCCCGTACAGAACCATCGTGTCCCGTACAGAACCATCGCGTCCCGTACAGAACCATCGCGTCCCGTACAGAACCATCGCGTCCCGTACAGAACCATCGCGTGCTGTACAGAACCATCGCGTCCCGTACAGAACCATCGCGTCCCGTACAGAACCATCGCGTCCCGTACAGAACCATCGCGTCCCATACAGAACCATCCCGTCCCGTACAGAGCCATCGCGTCCCGTACAGAACCATCGCGTCCCGTACAGAACCATCGCGTCCCGTACAGAACCATCGCGTCCCGTACAGAACCATCGCGTCCCGTACAGAACCATCGCGTCCCGTACAGAGCCATCGCGTCCCGTACAGAACCATCGCGTCCCGTACAAAGCCATCGCGTCCCATACAGAGCGATCGCGTCCCGTACAGAACCATCGTGTCCCGCACAGAACCATCGCGTACCGTACAGAACCATCGCGTCCCGTACAGAGCCATCGCGTCCCGTACAGAGCCATCGCGTCCCGTACAGAGCCATCGCGTCCCGTACAGAGCCATCGCGTCCCGTACAGAACCATCGCGTGCCGTACAGAGCCATCGCGTCCCGCACAGTACCATCGCGTCCCGCACAGAGCCATCGCGTCCCGTACAGAACCATCGCGTCCCGTACAGAACCATCGCGTCCCGTACAGAGCCATCGCGTCCCGTACAGAACCATCGCGTCCCGTACAGAGCCATCGCGTCCCGTACAGAGCCATCGCGTCCCGTACAGAACCATCGCGTCCCATACAGAACCATCGCGTCCCGTACAGAACCATCGCGTCCCGCACAGAACCATCGCGTACCGTACAGAACCATCGCGTCCCGTACAGAACCATCGCGTGCCGTACAGAGCCATCGCGTCCCGTACAGAACCATCGCGTCCCGTACAGAACCATCGCGTCCCGTACAGAACCATCGCGTCCCGTACAGAACCATCGCGTCCCGTACAGAACCATCGCGTCCCGTACAGAGCCATCGCGTCCCGTACAGAACCATCGCGTCCCGTACAGAACCATCGCGTCCCGTACAGAACCATCGCGTCCCGTACAGAACCATCGCGTCCCGTACAGAACCATCTCGTCCCGTACAGAACCATCGCGTCCCGTACAAAGCCATCGCGTCCCGTACAGAACCATCGCGTCCCGTACAGAGCCATCGCGTCCCGTACAGAACCATCGCGTCCCGTACAGAACCATCGCGTCCCGTACAGAGCCATCGCGTCCCGTACAGAGCCATCGCGTCCCGTACAGAACCATCGCGTCCCGTACAGAACCATCGCGTCCCGTACAGAACCATCGCGTCCCGTACAGAGCCATCGCGTCCCGTACAGAACCATCGCGTCCCGTACAGAGCCATCGCGTCCCGTACAGAACCATCGCGTCCCGTACAGAGCCATCGCGTCCCGTACAGAACCATCGCGTCCCGTACAGAACCATCGCGTCCCGTACAGAACCATCGCGTCCCGTACAGAGCCATCGCGTCCCCTACAGAACCATCGCGTCCCGTACAGAACCATCGCGTCCCGTACAGAGCCATCGCGTGCCGTACAGAACCATCGCGTGCCGTACAGAACCATCCCATCCCGTACAGAACCATCCCATCCCGTACAGAACCATCACGTCCCGTACAGAACCATCCCATCCCGTACAGAACCATCGCGTCCCGTACAGAACCATCCCATCCCGTACAGAACCATCGCGTCCCGTACAGAACCATCACGTCCCGTACAGAACCATCGCGTCCCGTACAGAACCATCCCATCCCGTACAGAACCATCGCGTGCCGTACAGAACCATCGCGTGCCGTACAGAACCATCGCGTCCCGTACAGAACCATCGCGTGCCGTACAGAACCATCGCGTCCCGTACAGAACCATCGCGTCCCGTACAGAACCATCGCGTCCCGTACAGAGCCATCGCGTCCCGTACAGAGCCATCGCGTCCCCTACAGAACCATCGCGTCCCGTACAGAACCATCGCGTCCCGTACAGAGCCATCGCGTCCCGTACAGAACCATCGCGTGCCGTACAGAACCATCGCGTGCCGTACAGAACCATCCCATCCCGTACAGAACCATCGCGTCCCGTACAGAACCATCCCATCCCGTACAGAACCATCGCGTCCCGTACAGAACCATCACGTCCCGTACAGAACCATCGCGTCCCGTACAGAACCATCCCATCCCGTACAGAACCATCGCGTGCCGTACAGAACCATCGCGTCCCGTACAGAACCATCGCGTCCCGAACAGAACCATCGCGTCCCGTACAGAACCATCGCGTCCCGAACACAACCATCGCGTCCCGTACAGAGCCATCGCGTCCCGTACAGAACCATCGCGTCCCGTACAGAACCATCGCGTCCCGTACAGAACCATCGCGTCCCGTACAGAGCCATCGCGTCCCGTACAGAACCATCGCGTCCCGTACAGAGCCATCGCGTCCCGTACAGAACCATCGCGTCCCGTACAGAACCATCGCGTCCCGTACAGAGCCATCGCGTCCCGTACAGAACCATCGCGTCCCGTACAGAGCCATCGCGTCCCGTACAGAGCCATCGCGTCCCGTACAGAGCCATCGCGTCCCCTACAGAACCATCGCGTCCCGTACAGAACCATCGCGTCCCGTACAGAGCCATCGCGTCCCGTACAGAACCATCGGGTCCCGTACAGAAGCATCGCGTGCCGTACAGAACCATCCCATCCCGTACAGAACCATCGCGTCCCGTACAGAACCATCCCATCCCGTACAGAACCATCGCGTCCCGTACAGAACCATCACGTCCCGTACAGAACCATCGCGTCCCGTACAGAACCATCGCGTGCCGTACAGAACCATCGTGTGCCGTACAGAACCATCGCGTCCCGTACAGAACCATCGCGTGCCGTACAGAACCATCGCGTCCCGTACAGAACCATCGCGTCCCGTACAGAACCATCGCGTCCCGTACAGAGCCATCGCGTCCCGTACAGAACCATCGTGTGCCGTACAGAACCATCGCGTCCCGTACAGAACCATCGCGTCCCGTACAGAACCATCGCGTCCCGTACAGAACCATCGCGTCCCGTACAGAGCCATCGCGTCCCGTACAGAACCATCGCGTCCCGTACAGAAACATCGCGTCCCGTACAGAACCATCCCATCCCGTACAGAACCATCGCGTGCTGTACAGAACCATCGCGTCCCGTACAGAACCATCGCGTCCCGAACAGAACCATCGCGTCCCGTACAGAGCCATCACGTCCCGAACAGAACCATCGCGTCCCGTACAGAGCCATCGCGTGCCGTACAGAACCATCACGTCCCGTACAGAGCCATCGCGTCCCGTACAGAACCATCGCGTCCCGTACAGAACCATCGCGTCCCGTACAGAGCCATCGCGTCCCGTACAGAGCCATCGCGTCCCGTACAGAACCATCGCGTCCCGTACAGAACCATCGCGTCCCGTACAGAGCCATCGCGTCCCGTACAGAACCATCGCGTCCCGTACAGAGCCATCGCGTCCCGTACAGAGCCATCACGTCCCCTACAGAACCATCGCGTCCCGTACAGAACCATCGCGTCCCGTACAGAGCCATCGCGTCCCGTACAGAACCATCGCGTCCCGTACAGAGCCATCGCGTCCCGTACAGAACCATCGGGTCCCGTACAGAACCATCGCGTGCCGTACAGAACCATCGCGTCCCGTACAGAACCATCGCGTCCCGTACAGAACCATCCCATCCCGTACAGAACCATCGCGTCCCGTACAGAACCATCACGTCCCGTACAGAACCATCGCGTCCCGTACAGAACCATCGCGTGCCGTACAGAACCATCGCGTGCCGTACAGAACCATCGCGTCCCGTACAGAGCCATCGCGTCCCGTACAGAACCATCGCGTCCCGTACAGAACCATCGCGTCCCGTACAGAACCATCGCGTCCCGAACAGAACCATCGCGTCCCGTACAGAGCCATCGCGTCCCGAACAGAACCATCGCGTCCCGTACAGAGCCATCGCGTCCCGAACAGAACCATCGCGTCCCGTACAGAGCCATCGCGTCCCGTACAGAACCATCGCGTCCCGTACAGAACCATCGCGTCCCGTACAGAACCATCGCGTCCCGTACAGAGCCATCGCGTCCCGTACAGAGCCATCGCGTCCCGTACAGAGCCATCGCGTCCCGTACAGAGCCATCGCGTCCCGTACAGAACCATCGCGTCCCGTACAGAACCATCGCGTCCTGTACAGAACCATCGCGTCCCGTACAGAGCCATCGCGTCCCGTACAGAGCCATCGCGTCCCGTACAGAACCATCGCGTCCCGTACAGAGCCATCGCGTCCCGTACAGAGCCATCGCGTCCCCTACAGAACCATCGCGTCCCGTACAGAACCATCGCGTCCCGTACAGAGCCATCGCGTCCCGTACAGAACCATCGCGTGCCGTACACAACCATTGCGTCCCGTACACAACCATTGCGTGCCGTACAGAGCCATCGCGTCCCGTACAGAGCCATCGCGTCCCGTACAGAGCCATCGCGTCCCGTACAGAACCATCGCGTCCCGTACAGAACCATCGCGTCCCGTACAGAACCATCGCGTCCCGTACAGAACCATCGCGTCCCGTAAAGAACCATTGTGTCCCGTACAGAACCATCACGTCCCGTACAGAACCATTGGGTCCCGTACAGAACCATCGCGTCCCGTACACAACCATTGCGCCCCGTACACAACCATTGCGTGCCGTACAGAGCCATCGCGTCCCGTACAGAGCGATTGCGTCCCGTACAGAACCATCGCGTCCCGTACAGAACCATCGCGTCCCGTACAGAACCATCGCGTCCCGTAAATAACCATTGCGTCCCGTACAGAGCCATCGCGTCCCGTACAGAACCATCGCATGCCATAAAGAACCATTGCGTCCCGTACAGAGCCATCGCGTCCCGTACAGAACCATCGCGTCCCGTACAGAACCATCGCGTCCCGTACAGAACCATCGCGTCCCGTACAGAACCATCGCGTCCCGCACAGAACCATCGCGTCCCGTACAGAGCCATCGGGTGACGTACAGAACCATCGCGTACCGTACAGAACCATCGCGTCCCATACAGAAATATCGCGTCCCGTACAGAACCATCGCGTCCCGCACAGAACCATCGCGTCCCGTACAGAGCCATCGGGTGACGTACAGAACCATCGCGTGCCGTACAGAGCCATCGCGTCCCATACAGAAATATCGCGTCCCGTACAGAACCATCGCGTCCCGTACAGAACCATCGTGTCCCGTACAGAGCCACCGCGTCCCGTACAGAGCCATCGCGTGCCGTACAAAGCCATCGCGTCCCGTACAGAGCCACCGCGTCCCGTACAGAACCATCCCATCCCGTACAGAACCATCGCGTCCCGTACAGAACCATCGCGTCCCGTACAGAACCATCCCATCCCGTACAGAACCATCGCGTGCTGTACAGAACCATCGCGTCCCGTACAGAACCATCGCGTCCCGAACAGAACCATCGCGTCCCGTACAGAACCATCGCGTCCCGAACACAACCATCGCGTCCCGTACAGAGCCATCGCGTCCCGTACAGAACCATCGCGTCCCGTACAGAACCATCGCGTCCCGTACAGAACCATCGCGTCCCGTACAGAACCATCGCGTCCCGTACAGAGCCATCGCGTCCCGTACAGAACCATCGCGTCCCGTACAGAGCCATCGCGTCCCGTACAGAACCATCGCGTCCCGTACAGAACCATCGCGTCCCGTACAGAGCCATCGCGTCCCGTACAGAACCATCGCGTCCCGTACAGAGCCATCGCGTCCCGTACAGAGCCATCGCGTCCCGTACAGAGCCATCGTGTCCCCTACAGAACCATCGCGTCCCGTACAGAACCATCGCGTCCCGTACAGAGCCATCGCGTCCCGTACAGAACCATCGGGTCCCGTACAGAACCATCGCGTGCCGTACAGAACCATCCCATCCCGTACAGAACCATCGCGTCCCGTACAGAACCATCCCATCCCGTACAGAACCATCGCGTCCCGTACAGAACCATCACGTCCCGTACAGAACCATCGCGTCCCGTACAGAACCATCGCGTGCCGTACAGAACCATCGTGTGCCGTACAGAACCATCGCGTCCCGTACAGAACCATCGCGTGCCGTACAGAACCATCGCGTCCCGTACAGAACCATCGCGTCCCGTACAGAGCCATCGCGTCCCGTACAGAGCCATCGCGTCCCGTACAGAACCATCATGTGCCGTACAGAACCATCGCGTCCCGTACAGAACCATCGCGTCCCGTACAGAACCATCGCGTCCCGTACAGAACCATCGCGTCCCGTACAGAGCCATCGCGTCCCGTACAGAACCATCGCGTCCCGTACAGAACCATCGCGTCCCGTACAGAACCATCCCATCCCGTACAGAACCATCGCGTGCTGTACAGAACCATCGCGTCCCGTACAGAACCATCGCGTCCCGAACAGAACCATCGCGTCCCGTACAGAGCCATCACGTCCCGAACAGAACCATCGCGTCCCGTACAGAGCCATCGCGTGCCGTACAGAACCATCACGTCCCGTACAGAACCATCGCGTCCCGTACAGAGCCATCGCGTCCCGTACAGAGCCATCGCGTCCCGTACAGAGCCATCGCGTCCCGTACAGAGCCATCGCGTCCCGTACAGAACCATCGCGTCCCGTACAGAACCATCGCGTCCCGTACAGAGCCATCGCGTCCCGTACAGAACCATCGCGTCCCGTACAGAGCCATCGCGTCCCGTACAGAGCCATCGCGTCCCGTACAGAGCCATCACGTCCCCTACAGAACCATCGCGTCCCGTACAGAACCATCGCGTCCCGTACAGAGCCATCGCGTCCCGTACAGAACCATCGCGTCCCGTACAGAGCCATCGCGTCCCGTACAGAACCATCGGGTCCCGTACAGAACCATCGCGTGCCGTACAGAACCATCGCGTCCCGTACAGAACCATCGCGTCCCGTACAGAACCATCCCATCCCGTACAGAACCATCGCGTCCCGTACAGAACCATCACGTCCCGTACAGAACCATCGCGTCCCGTACAGAACCATCGCGTGCCGTACAGAACCATCGCGTGCCGTACAGAACCATCGCGTCCCGTACAGAGCCATCGCGTCCCGTACAGAACCATCGCGTCCCGTACAGAACCATCGCGTCCCGTACAGAACCATCGGGTCCCGTACAGAACCATCGCGTGCCGTACAGAACCATCGCGTCCCGTACAGAACCATCGCGTCCCGTACAGAACCATCCCATCCCGTACAGAACCATCGCGTCCCGTACAGAACCATCACGTCCCGTACAGAACCATCGCGTCCCGTACAGAACCATCGCGTGCCGTACAGAACCATCGTGTGCCGTACAGAACCATCCCGTCCCGTACAGAGCCATCGCGTCCCGTACAGAACCATCGCGTCCCGTACAGAACCATCGCGTCCCGTACAGAACCATCGCGTCCCGAACAGAACCATCGCGTCCCGTACAGAGCCATCGCGTCCCGAACAGAACCATCGCGTCCCGTACAGAGCCATCGCGTCCCGAACAGAACCATCGCGTCCCGTACAGAGCCATCGCGTCCCGTACAGAACCATCGCGTCCCGTACAGAACCATCGCGTCCCGTACAGAGCCATCGCGTCCCGTACAGAGCCATCGCGTCCCGTACAGAGCCATCGCGTCCCGTACAGAGCCATCGCGTCCCGTACAGAGCCATCGCGTCCCGTACAGAACCATCGCGTCCCGTACAGAACCATCGCGTCCCGTACAGAGCCATCGCGTCCCGTACAGAACCATCGCGTCCCGTACAGAGCCATCGCGTCCCGTACAGAGCCATCGCGTCCCGTACAGAGCCATCGCGTCCCCTACAGAACCATCGCGTCCCGTACAGAACCATCGCGTCCCGTACAGAGCCATCGCGTCCCGTACAGAACCATCGCGTGCCGTACAGAACCATCGCGTCCCGTACAGAACCATCGCGTCCCGTACAGAACCATCGCGTCCCGTACAGAACCATCACGTCCCGTACAGAACCATCGCGTCCCGTACAGAACCATCGCGTGCCGTACAGAACCATCGCGTGCCGTACAGAACCATCGCGTCCCGTACAGAGCCATCGCGTCCCGTACAGAACCATCCCGTACAGAACCATCGCGTCCCGTACAGAACCATCCCTTCCCGTACAGAACCACCACGTCCCGTACAGAACCACCGCGTCCCGTACAGAACCACCACGTCCCGTACAGAACCATCGCGTCCCGTACAGAACCATCGTGTCCCTTACAGAACCATCGCGTGCCATAAAGAACCATTGCGTCCCGTACAGAGCCATCGCGTGCCATAAAGAGCCATCGCGTCCTGTACAGAGGCATCGCGTCCCGTACAGAACCACCGCGTCCCGTACAGAACCACCGCGTCCCGTACAGAGCCACCGCGTCCCGTACAGAACCATCGCGTCCTGTACAGAACCATCGCGTCCCGTACAGAACCATCGCGTCCCGTACAGAACCATCGCGTCCCGTACACAACCATTGCGTCCCGTACACAACCATTGCGTCCCGTACACAACCATTGCGTGCCGTACAGAGCCATTGCGTCCCGTACAGAGCCATCGCGTCCCGTACAGAGCCATCGCGTCCCGTACAGAACCATCGCGTCCCGTACAGAACCATCGCGTCCCGTACAGAACCATCGCGTCCCGTAAAGAACCATTGTGTCCCGTACAGAACCATCACGTCCCGTACAGAACCATTGGGTCCCGTACAGAACCATCGCGTCCCGTACACAACCATTGCGCCCCGTACACAACCATTGCGTGCCGTACAGAGCCATCGCGTCCCGTACAGAGCGATTGCGTCCCGTACAGAACCATCGCGTCCCGTACAGAACCATCGCGTCCCGTACAGAACCATCGCGTCCCGTAAAGAACCATTGCGTCCCGTACAGAGCCATCGCGTCCCGTACAGAACCATCGCGTGCCATAAATAACCATTGCGTCCCGTACAGAGCCATCGTGTCCCGTACAGAACCATCGCGTCCCGTACAGAACCATCGCGTCCCGTACAGAACCATCGCGTCCTGTACAGAACCATCGCGTCCCGCACAGAACCATCGCGTCCCGTACAGAGCCATCGGGTGACGTACAGAACCATCGCGTGCCGTACAAAGCCATCGCGTCCCATACAGAAATATCGCGTCCCGTACAGAACCATCGCGTCCCGTACAGAACCATCGTGTCCCGTACAGAGCCACCGCGTCCCGTACAGAGCCATCGCGTGCCGTACAAAGCCATCGCGTCCCGTACAGAGCCACCGCGTCCCGTACAGAACCATTGCGTGCCGTACAAAGCCATTGCGTCCCGTACAGAACCAACGCGTGCCGTACAAAGCCATCGCGTGCCGTACAGAACCAACGCGTCCCGTACAGAGCCATTGTGTGCCGTACAGAACCATCGCGTCCCGTACAGAACCATCGTGTCCCTTACAGAACCATCGCGTCCCGTACAGAACCATCGCGTGCCGTAAAGAACCATTGCGTCCCGTACAGAACCAACGCGTCCCGTACAGAGCCATCGCGTGCCGTACAGAACCATCGCGTCCCGTACAGAGCCATCGCGTCCCGTACAGAACCATCGCGTCTCGTACAGAACCATCGCGTCCCGTACAGAACCATCGCGTCCCGTACAGAACCATCGCGTCCCGTACAGAACCATCGCATCCCGTACAGAACCATCGCGTGCCGTAAAGAACCATCGCGTCCCGTACAGGACCATCGCGTCCCGTACAGAACCACCGCGTCCCGTACAGAACCATCGTGTGCCGTACAGAACCATCGCATGCTGTACAGAACCATCACGTCCCGTACAGAACCATCGCGTCCCGTACAGACCCATCGCGTCCCGTACAGAGCCATCGTGTGCCGTACAGAGCCATCGTCTCCCGTACAGAGCCATCGCATCCCGTACAGAACCATCCCGTCCCGTACAGAACCATCGCGTCCCGTACAGAGCCATAGCGTGCCGTACAGAGCCATCGTCTCCCGTACAGAGCCATCGCATCCCGTACAGAACCATCCCGTCCCGTACAGAACCATCGCGTCCCGTACAGAACCATCGCGTCCCGTACAGAACCATCACGTCCCGTACAGAGCCATCGCGTGCCGTACAGAACCATCGCGTCCCGTACAGAGCCATCGCGTCCCGTACAGAACCATCGCGTCCCGTACAGAACCATCGCGTCCCGTACAGAACCATCGCGTCCCGTACAGAGCCATCGCGTGCCGTACAGGACCATCGCGTCCCGTACAGAACCATCGCGTCCCGTACAGAACCATCGCGTCCCGTACAGAGCCATCGCGTCCCGTACAGAACCATCGCGTCCCGTACAGAACCATCGCGTCCCGTACAGAACCATCGTGTCCCGTACAGAACCATTGCGTCCCGTACAGAACCATCGCGTCCCGTACAGAACCATCGCGTCCCGTACAGAACCATCGCGTCCCGTACAGAACCATCGCGTCCCGTACAGAGCCATCGCATGCCGTACAGAACCATCGCGTGCCGTACAGAACCATCGCATCCCGTACAGAGCCATCGCGTCCCGTACAGAGCCATCGCGTCCCGCACAGAACCATCGCGTCCCGTACAGAGCCACTGCGTCCCGTACAGAGCCATCGCGTGCCGTACAAAGCCATCGCGTGCCATACAAAGCCATCGCGTCCCGTACAGAGCCATCACGTGCCGTACAAAGCCATCGCGTCCCGTACAGAGCCACTGCGTCCCGTACAGAACCATCGCGTCCCGTACAGAGCCATCGCGTCCCGTACAGAGCTATTGCGTCCAGTGCAGAGCCATTGCATCCCGTACAGAGCCGTCGCGTTCCGTACAGAACCATCGCGTCCCGTACAGAACCATCGCGTCCCGTACAGAGCCATCGCGTGCCATACAAAGCCATCGCGTCCCGTACAGAACCATCGCGTGCCATACAAAGCCATCGCGTCCCGTACAGAGCCATTGCGTCCCGTACAGAGCCATCGCGTGCCGTACAAAGCCATCGCGTCCCGTACAGAACCAACGCGTCCAGTACAGAGCCACCGCGTCCCGTACAGAGCCATCGCGTGCCGTACAAAGCCATCGCGTGCCGTACAGAACCAACGCGTCCCGTACAGAGCCATTGTGTGCCGTACAGAACCATCGCGTCCTGTACAGAACCATCGCATCCCATACAGAACCATCGCGTCCCGTACAGAACCATCGCGTCCCGTACAGAACCATCGTGTCCCGTACAGGACCATCGCGTCCCGTACAGGACCATCGCGTGCCGTACAGAATCAATGCGTCCAGTACAGAGCCACCGCGTCCCGTACAGGGCCATCGCGTGCCGTACAAAGCCATCGCGTGCCGTACAGAACCAACGCGTCCCGTACAGAGCCATTGTGTGCCGTACAGAACCATCGCGTCCCGTACAGAACCATCGCGTCCCGTACAGAACCACTGCGTCCCGTACAGAACCATCGTGTCCCGTACAGAGCCATCGCGTCCTGTATACAACCATCGTGTGCCGTACAGTGCCATCGGGTGACGTACAGGACCATCGCGTGCCGTACAAAGCCATTGCGTGTCGTACTGTGCCATTGCGTGCCGTACAGTGTCACTCTGTACACTCTGTAGCACGCTCCTGAACTCTGCACTCTGTATATAGGATGCCCCTGAACTCTGCACTTTGTACGTAGCGCACCCCTGAACTCTGTACATAGCGCACCCCTGAACTCTGCACTCTGTACGTAGAACACCCCTGAACTCTGTACGTAGCGCACCCCTGAACTCTGCACTCTGTACGTAGAATACCCCTGAACTCTGTACGTAGCGCACCCCTGAACTCTGTACGTAGCGCATCCATGAACTCTGCACTCTGTACGTAGCACACCCCTGAACTCTGTATGTAGCGCACCCCTGAACTCTGTACGTAGCGCACCCCTGAACTCTGCACTCTGTACATAGTGCACCCCTGAACTATGTACGTAGTGCACCCCTGAACTCTTAACTCTGTATGTAGCGCACCCCTGGACTCTGCACTCTGTGCGAGGCATGCTGCTGGACTATGCAGTCTGAACGTAGCACACTCCTGAACTCCCCAATATATCCTCCGCATCTGCCCCCAGTGTGCCCTTGTCATCATCCCCCAATGTGTCCACCTCATCTGTCCCCAATGTGTCTTCCACATCTGTCCTCAATGTGTCTTCCACATCTTTCCCCAATGGTTCCACCTCATCTGTCCCCAATGTGTCTTCCACATCTGTCCCCAATGTGTCTTCCACATCTGCCCCAATGTGTCTTCCACATGTGTCCCCAAAGATGTGTCTTCCACATCTGTCCCCAATGTGTCCTCCACATCTGTCCCCAATATATCCTCCACATCTGTCCCCAATGTGTCTTCCACATCTGTCCCCAATGTGTCCTCCACATCTGTCCCCAATGTGCCCTTGTCATCGTCCCCCAATGTATCCTCCTCATCTTCCCCCAATGTGTTCTCCTCATCTGTCCCCAATGTGTCCTCCACATCTGTCCCCAATGTGTCCTCCACATCTGTCCCCAATGTGTCTTCCACATTGGCCTCCAATGTGTCTTCCACATCTGTCCCCAATGTGTCCTCATCTTCCCCCAATGTATCCTCCGCATCTGCCCCCAATGTGCCCTTGTCATCTTCCCCCAATGTGTGCACTTCATCTTCCCCCAATGTGTGCACTTCATCTTCCCCCAATGTGTTCTCCTCATCTGTCCCCAATGTGTCCTCCACATCTGTCCCCAATGTGTCTTCCACATCTGTCCCCAATGTGTCTTCCACATCTGTACTCAATGTGTCTTCCACATCTGTCCCCAATATGTCCTCCACATCTGTCCCCAATGTGTCCTTCACATCTGTCCCCAATGTGTCCTCCACATCTGTCCCCAATGTGTCCTCCTCATGTGTCCTCAATGTGTCCTCCACATCTGTCCCAAATGTGTTTTCCACATCTGTCCCCAATGTGCCCTTGTCATCGTCCCCCAATGTATCCTCCGCATCTTCCCCCAATGTACCCTCGTCATCTTCTCCCAATGTGTCCACTTTATCTTCCCCCAATGTGTTCTCCTCATCTGTCCCCAATATGTCCTCCACATCTGTCCCCAATGTGTCCTCCATATCTGTCCCCAATGTGTCCTCCACATCTGTCCCCAATGTGTCTTCCACATCTGTCCTCAATGTGTCCTCCACATCTGTCCCCAATGTGTCCTCCACATCTGTCCCCAATGTGTCCTCCACATCTGTCCTCAATGTGTCCTCCACATCTTTCCCCAATGTGTTTTCCACATCTGTCCCCAATGTGCCCTTGTCATCGTCCCCCAATGTATCCTCCGCATCTTCCCCCAATGTACCCTCATCATCTTCTTCCAATGTGTCCACTTTATCTTCCCCCAATGTGTTCTCCTCAACTGTCCCCAATGTGTCCTCCACATCTGTCCCCAATGTGTCCTCCATATCTGTCCCCGATGTGTCCTCCACATCTGTCCCCAATGTGTCTTCCACATCTGCCCTCAATGTGTCTTCCACATCTGTCCCCAGTGTATCCTCCACATCTGTCCCCAATGTGTCCTCCACATCTGTCCTCAATGTGTCTTCCAAATCTGCCCCCAATGCGCCCTTGTCATCTTCCCCCAATGTGTTCACCTCATCTGTCCCCAATGTGTCCTCCACATCTGTCCCCAATGTGTCTTCCACATCTGCCCCCAATGTGTCTTCCACATCTGTCCCCAATGTGTCCTCCACATCTGTCCCCAATGTGTCTTCCACATCTGTCCCCATTGTGTCTTCCACACCTGTCCCCAATGTGTCCTTGTCATCTTCCCCCAATGTGTCCACCTCATCTGTCCCCAATATGTCCTCATCGGCCTCCAATGTGTCCTCCACATCTGTCCCCAATGTGTCTTCCACATCTGTCCCCAATGTGTCCTCCACATCTGTCCCCAATGTGTCCTCCACATCTGTCCCCAATGTGTCCTCCACATCTGTCCCCAATGTGTCCTCCACATCTGTCCCCAATGTGTCTTCCACATCTGTCCCAATGTGTCCTCCACATCTGTCCCAAATGTGTCTTCCACATCTGTCCCCAATATATCCTCCACATCTGTCCCCAATGTGTCTTCCACATCTGTCCCCAATGTGTCCTCCACATCTGTCCCCAATGTGTCTTCCACATCTGTCCCAATGTGTCCTCCACATCTGTCCCAAATGTGTCTTCCACATCTGTCCCCAATGTTTCTTTGTCATCTTCCCCCAATGTGTCCACCTCATCTATCCCCAATGTGTCCTCCTCATCGGCCTCCAATGTGTTTTCCACATCTGCCCCAATGTGTTCTCCTCATCTCCCCCCAATGTATCCTCCGCATTTGCCCCCATTGTGCCCTCGCCATCTTCCCCCAATGTGTCCTCCACATCTGTCTCCAAAGTGTCCTCCACATCTGCCCTAAATGTGTCTTCCACATCTGCCCTCCAATGTGCCCTCCTCATCTTCCCCGAATGTGCCCTCCTCATCTTCCCCCAATGTGTCCTCCACATGTGTCCCCAATGTGGCTTCTACATCTGTCCCCAATGTGTCTTCTACATCTGTCCCCAATGTGTCTTCCACATCTGTCCCCAATGTGTCCTCCACATCTGCCCCCAATGTGCCCTTCGCAGAGCAGCCTGGCAGTTCAGTCTTACAGAGGGCCCTCTCTCCCTCCTCGCAGCTCTACATCTTGCTGCTCAGGGGTGTCCTGCTCTTATACCCCAACTACCCTGGAGCCCACCCACAGCTGTTATATAAAGAGGCACTAACTCCACCCTCTACATCACCAAAGGAGGGGCAGCAATTAAAGGGGACTGACATCTGCCAACATGCAGGAGTTTTCTTCTCGATTGTATGATCAGAAGAAAGGCGCTACAAGTGGCATCCATTATCCGATGTGGGAGTTGCACCATGTTAGCCGCACTTTGCCGCCATTATCCTGGGTCTGTCTTATATAATTATATTATATCTGTCTGTGTATTTTCACTTCAAGAGTCTCTGTCATCTCGCTGCACCATATTTTGGATGTCTTATTGATGTAAGGTAAAGAACATAAGATTTATCACCTCCATCTGCACTGCATTATAATATACTGTATATTATTGTATGTAATCAGTGAGATCATCCTTTATCTGTAACACACCAACCTAGGCCGTGGCGCTGTAGATTAATGATGAGCTCCACACAGAACAGCTTGGGGTTCAGCACCCCCCAAGAGACTTCATGATGATCGCTATGAGGTTGGAGGATCCAGCGGGACATATATACCACATATATCATATCCATCATTCCGCAAGGATTCGCCGGTTATCTCGTATAATGAAACATCGACAATTCCTCTAATTCTCCACCAAGCTGAACAAACACTTCTGGGAAATCTCTGATCTTACAGCCAGCGGGATGATTAGAGTGTCAGCCCTGCGGGACAGAACCGTAATCCTGGCAAAGGTCAGAGACCCGCTCTTCCAGCTGAGACCACACAATCAATATCCCCGCTCCGAGCCGTCACATGACCAGAGTAAACATCCCGAGGAGAATCCTCCTGAACTGGGGGGGGGGGGGGGGTACTTCTGCCCGGGGCCCTCAGGTTTACTATGGGATATGATGTAGTTCTGGAGTCTGACCAAAGAATGATACTGATTTTGCTTTATTTATAGTTGTGTCTTTTATTAAAAAATAATTAACACCCCCCCAAAATAATATTCAGCAATGTAAATGCATTATCAGCCACATCATCCAGCAATGCAGATCCACACCGATCAGGATGAACGACGCCTGCCGATCACCATTTCCTTGTGGGCTCAGAATCTGCCCCTCAGCCTCAGGAACTCCTCCAGAAATAACTGCAATTAAATACTCGGCAGGGTGGCTCCAACCACAGCGGGAAGAACAACAATCACGTGTGGACATTGCACCCTCTCCTGGCTTCTCTGATGTAAAGCCAACAGATTATTGGCATTCATTAAAAAGGGGATTCACTCCAGAGATAAAACGGTAATGCTCCCACTTTGCAAGACTCTGGTCCGGCCGCACCTGGAGTATACCGTCCAGTTCTGGGCAACAGTCCTCAGGAAGGATATTACTGGAGCTGGAGAAAGTCCAAAGAAGGGCATCAAAACTAATAAAGGGACTGGAGGACCTCAGCTATGGGGAAGGACTACAAGTATTGAACTTTTTCTCTCTGAAGAAGAGACGGGGATATGATTTCAATGTACAAATACTGTACTGGTGACCCCACAATAGGGATAAAACTTTTCTGCGTAAGGGAATTTAAAAAGACACACGGCCATTCACTAAAATTAGAAGAGAAGCGGTTTAACCTTAAACTACGTAGAGGGTTCTTTACTGTAAGAGTGGTTAGGATTCCACAGGCGGTGGTCTCAGCGGGGAGCATCGATAATTTCAAAAAACTATTAGATAGGCACCTTAACGACCACAACATACAGGGATATACAATGTAATACTGACACATAATCACACACATAGGTTGGACTTGATGGACTTGTGTCTTTTTTCAACCTAACCAACTATGTACCTATGTAATGATTGCCACAGTGACAAACTGCCCTCCCAACTGAAGAAGATTTGTCCAACATCGGCCTGATCTACCAAGGCCTGATGATACCAGAACCAGAACTACAACAGTGGAAGTGTGGATAAGCCAGGTGGAGGACCTACTGGTGGAACAATGACCCGCACCCATGTGACCTTCTGGTGGAGCGCTCCTCAATGACCTGCACCCATTCAACCTTCTGATGGAACACTCTTCAATACCCTTCACCCATGCAACCTTCTGGTGGAACACTCCTCAATGACCTGCTCCCATGTGACCTTTTGGTGGAACACCCCTCAATGACCTGCACCCATGTGATCTTCTGGTGGAACACTCCTCAATGACCTGCACACATGTGACCTTGTGGTTGCACACTACTCAATGACCTGCACCCATTTGACCTTCTGGTGGAACACTCCTCAATGACCTGCACCCATGTGACCTTCTGGTGGAACACTCCTCAATGACCTGCACACATGTGACCTGCACCCATGTGACCTTCTGGTGGAACACTCCTCAACGACCTGCACCCATGCAACCTTCTGATGGAACACTCCTCTATGACCTGCACCCATGTGACCTTCTGGTGGGACATTCCTCAATGACCTGCACCCATGTGACCTTCTGGTGGAACACTCCTCAATGTCAGGGCTGGGCTCTCTGCTCTCCCTTCTCAGTGCTCAGGTTGCTCAGCTGTCGGTTAATTGCCAGCACTCATCATTCCACAGTGGCTCACCTGGTGATCATTTCCTCGTCAGTCCAGCCTACAACCAGCCCCTTCTGGCTATTTAAACTGCCTGGTTCATTCCTCCCGTGCCTTCGCCTTGGTCAAACATTTCTGGAGACTCTCTGCTGTGTCCCTGTTGAAGACTTGCCTGGCTGACATCCCTTCTGGTTCCTGATCCTGTCTGCTGCCTCTGGCTTCCTGATTTACTGGCTTGTTCTGACTACCCACTTTGGCTACCAAACCCTGGCTATGTTTTGACTACGTTTACTTATCTGTACCATTTGTACCATTATATTAAGAGGTGTGATTTTACTGCATTTTCTGTCTCTGTCTGATTCATGGTTCCTGACACTCAATGACCTGCACCCATGTGGTCTTCTGGTAGAACACTCAATGACTTGCATCCATGTGACCGTCTGGTGGAACATTCCTTAAAGTGGAGTTCCACCCACTTTTACAACTCTTCAGCATCCCTCACTAAACTGTGCACTGCAAACGAATTGGATAATTTTAAATTTTTCTTCTCAGCACCTACTGTATATCTGCTGTATTAATTTTTCACTTCCTCCTCCCTGGCCCTGGCTCATCGCATAATTTCCTGTTTGCAATGCCTTCTGGGAAGGGGTGGCAACTTCCTCTGACACTGCCGTTGCTATGGAAACCTGACCTGAAACCTATTACACTGCTTGTGCTGCACTGAGCATGTGCGAGATCTGCAAGGATGAGATCCAGGAAGAAATACAGTCTGGCTTCAGATGCCCACACTTAAGATGGCCACGGCCTGCTGTAAGTTTATAAAATAACAAACTACTGCTATAAACGAACAAAACAGACCTTAGTTTACAGACTAACTTTACTAGAATACATTAAGCTTGTGTGTTATATGGGTATTTTTATTTAAAAAGTATAATTTTGGCTGGAACACCACTTTAATGACCTGCACCCATGTGACCTTCTGGTGAAATACTCCTCAACGACCTGCATTCATGTGACCTTATGGTGGAGTGCTCCTCAATGACATGCACCCATGCAACCTTCTGGTTGAATACTCCTCAATGCCCTTCACCCATGCAACCTTCTGGTGGAACACCCCTCAGTGACCTACACCCATGTGATCTTCTGGTGGAACACCCCTCAATGACCTGCACACATGTGACCTTCTGGTAGAACACTCCTCAATGACCTGCACCCATGTGACCTTCTAATGAAACACTCCTCAACAACCTGTACCCATGTTACCTTCTGGTGGGACATTCCTCAATGACCAGCACCCATGTGACCTTTTGGTGGAACACTCCTCAATGACCGGCACCCATGTGACCTTCTGGTAGAACACTCCTCATTGACCTGCACTCATGTGACCTTCTGGTGGAATACTCCTCAACGGCCTGCACCCATGCAACCTTCTGATGGAACACTCCTCTATGACCTGCACCCATGTGACCTTCTGGTGGGACATTCCTCAATGACCTGCACCCATGTGACCTTCTGGTGGAACACTCCTCAATGTCAGGGCTGGGCTCTCTGCTCTCCCTTCTCAGTGCTCAGGTTGCTCAGCTGTCGGTTAATTGCCAGCACTCATCATTCCACAGTGGCTCACCTGGTGATCATTTCCTCGTCAGTCCAGCCTACAACCAGCCCCTTCTGGCTATTTAAACTGCCTGGTTCATTCCTCCCGTGCCTTCCCCTTGGTCAAACATTTCTGGAGACTCTCTGCTGTGTCCCTGTTGAAGACTTGCTTGGCTGACATCCCTTCTGGTTCCTGATCCTGTCTGCTGCCTCTGGCTTCCTGATTTACTGGCTTGTTCTGAATACCCACTTTGGCTACCAAACCCTGGCTATGTTTTGACTACGTTTACTTATCTGTACCATTTGTACCATTATATTAAGAGGTGTAATTTTACTGCATTTTCTGTCTCTGTCTGATTCATGGTTCCTGACACTCAATGACCTGCACCCATGTGGTCTTCTGGTAGAACACTCAATGACTTGCATCCATGTGACCGTCTGGTGGAGCATTCCTTAATGACCTGCACCCATGTGACCTTCTGGTGAAATACTCCTCAACGACCTGCATTCATGTGACCTTATGGTGGAGTGCTCCTCAATGACCTGCACCCATGCAACCTTCTGGTTGAACACTCCTCAATGCCCTTCACCCATGCAACCTTCTGGTGGAACACCCCTCAATGACCTGCACCCATGTGATCTTCTGGTGGAACACCCCTCAATGACCTGCACACATGTGACCTTCTGGTAGAACACTCCTCAATGACCTGCACCCATGTGACCTTCTAATGAAACACTCCTCAACAACCTGTACCAATGTTACCTTCTGGTGGGACATTCCTCAATGACCAGCACCCATGTGACCTTTTGGTGGAACACTCCTCAATGACCGTCACCCATGTGACCTTCTGGTGGAACACTCCTCAATGACCTGCACCCATGTGACCTTCTCGTGGAATACTCCTCAACGGCCTGCACCCATGCGACCTTCTGATGGAACACTCCTCAATGACCTGCTCCCATGCGACCTTCTGGTGGAACACTCCTCAATGACCTGCACCCATGTGACCTTCTGATGGAACACTCCTCAATGACCTGCACCCATGTGACCTTCTGGTGGAACACTCCTCAATGACCTGCACACATGTGACCTTTTGGTGGAACACTCCTCAACGACCTGCACCCATGCAACCTTCTAAAGGAACACTCCTCAATGACCTGCACCCATGTTACCTTCTGGTGAGACATTCCTCAATGACCGGCACCCATGTCACCTTCTGGTGGAACACTCCTCAACGACCTTGCACCCATGCGACCTTCTGATGGAACACTCCTCAATGACCTGCACCCATGTGACCTTCTGGTGGGACATTCCTCAATGACCTGCACCCATGTGACCTTTTGGTGGAACACTCCTCAATGACCTTCTGGCTATTTAAACTGCCTGGTTCATTCCTCCAGTGCCTTCGCCTTGGTCAAACATTTCTGGAGACTCTCTGCTGTGTTCCTGTTAAAGACTTGCCTGGCTGAAGTCCCTTCTGCTTCCTGATCCTGTCTGCTGCCTCTGACTACGCTGATCTCTGGCTTCCTGATTTACTGGTTTGTTCTGACTATCTGCTTTGGCTACCGAACCCTGGCTATGTTTTGACTATGTTTACTCATCTGTACCATTTTTACCATTATATTAAAAAATGTGATTTTACTGCATTTTCTGTCTCCGTCTGATTCAAGGTTCCTGACACTCAATGACCTGCACCCATGTGGCCTGGTGGAACACTCAATGACTTGCATCCATGTGACCTTCTGGTGGAACACCTCTCAATGTCCTGCAGTCATGTGACCTTCTGGTGGAACACTCCTCAATGACCCTCACCCATGTGACCTAGTGGAACAGCGCCTGACCTCACAAAAGCGCTTCTGGAAAAATGGTCAAACATTCCCATAGACACACTCCTAAACCTCGTTGACAGCCTTCCCAGAAGAGTTGAAGCTGTTATAGCTGCAAAGGGCGGGCCAACTCAATATTGAACCCTACGGACTAAGACTGGGATGCTATTCAAGTACATGTGTGTGTAAAGGCAGGCGTCTCAATACTTTTGACAATATAATGTATATGTCGATACCTTTGGCCCCTTTTGCACAGTTTTTATTAATTGGAATACATCCCATTTATTTCCTTTAGATCCAGAAGCCAGAGACCCGGCAATCGCGATCTCCATTCAGTGGGTGGATCGATTTAAATACATTGGCATCAATATAAATGAAAATGTACACAACTGTAGTGCAAGGAACACCCTCCTTTGTTCTCCATCACCTGAGGTACCTCCTGCTCCTCTCTTCTATCAAATCTCAAAATGATATCCCCAAATTTATAACCATTTTGTCACCCCGTACTACCTCTGTAAGACAAGATAAACAAAGGTGTCACTTCATTTATCTGAGCTGGGGACCCGTCTGGATTGTCTGCTTCTCAACTGCAATGCTACCCGGCTAACTGAGCAACCTGGTTCTTAGGGGACCTTGTGTGACCTCCAAACTTCCATCACCAGTGCAAACCATCCATGAACTGTGATCTTCCACTAGATGTAGATTCCCTAACCCTAATCACTGGTCCCCCCACTAATCCTAACCTGCCCTACGCAGGGGTGGATCCAGGGGGGGGCAACGGGTAAATTGCCCCCTCCGAGAAATGCGGGTGAGTCAGAGAGCCGGCGGGCGGCTCCGTAAGTGAAAGAGCAGCTCCATAGGTGACAGACTGAGCCAGCGAGCGGCTCCGTAAGTGAAAGAGCTGGCGGGCGGCTCCATAGGTGAGAGAGCCACTGGGCGGCTCCGCAGGAAAGAGACAGCGGGCTGGCCCGGCGGCTCAGTTGGTGAGATGTGCCGGCGCCGCTCGATGTGTGAGCGGGCTGCTGGCCAATCAGGGAGCCGGCGGGTGGGGGTGCAGAGAGATGACATCAACTCTCACCGCCCGGCGCCCGCCCTGCATCCGCCCTGCATCCCTGCAGTTCCCCCCTCACCATGCAGGCAGCTGCTGCAGCAGAGAGATTACATCATCTCTCTCTGCTGCCTGTCTCTGGGACACAAGAGACCACCTTAGCAGGTGGCAAGTGACAATCTTCATCTGGTGACAGGCGACCTGGCAAGTGACAATCCGCAACATGTGGCAGGCGACGTGGCAAGTGACAATCTTCATCTAGTGACAGGCAACCTGGCAAGTGACAATCCGCAACATGTGGCAGGCGACGTGGCAAGTGACAATCCGCAACATGCGGCAGGCGACGTGGCAAGTGACAATCTGCATTTGGTGACAAGCGACGTGGCAAGTGACAATCTACAACATGTGGCAGGCAACGTGGCAAGTGACAATCTGCATTTGGTGACAAGCGACGTGGCAAGTGACAATCTGCAACATGTGGCAGGCAACGTGGCAAGTGACAATCTGCATCTGATGACAGGTGACGTGGCAAGTGACACACTCAGGGCTCCCACTGATTCTGCATTATGGTGAGGTAAACTATTTAATTTTTTATAACAATGTAATAATAGTAATAATGCGCTTCAATCATCCTGACACCATAACAACCATGGTGCTGTGATGATTGAAGCGCCAACACCAGCCATTTCCCCGATAGATGTACCCCCAAAAAAAAATATTTTCTGGCAGTGCCCCTCCCGAGACTAGACTCTGGATCCGCCCCTGGCCCTACGTTCATACACTCCATGACCCCCAGCTATGGGTAAGATTTGGTGTGAAACTCCTTCAGCTATCGGTATCGGGTCAGGAAGAGGAGCTGTGAATAACCCCACCAGGAAAGAGGCATATCTAATACCCCTGACACCCCCACCATGGAAGAGGCAGATCTAATACCCCTGACATGCCCACCATGGAAGAGGCAGATCTTATACCCTTGACACCCCCACCATGGAAGAGGCAGATCTAATACCCCTGACACCTCCACCATGGAAGAGACAGATCTAATACCCCTGACACCTCCACCATGGAAGAGGCATATCTAATACCCCTGACACCCTCACCATGGTAGAGGCAGATCTAATACCCCTGACACCTCCACCATGGAAGAGGCAGATCTAACACCCCTGACACTCTCACCATGGAAGAGGCAGACCTAATACCCTTGACACCCCCACCATGGAAGAGGCATATCTAATACCCCTGACACCCTCACCATGGTAGAGGCAGATCTAATACCCCTGACACCTCCACCATGGAAGAGGCATATCTAATACTCCTGACACCCTCACCATGGTAGAGGCAGATCTAATACCCCTGACACCTCCACCATGGAAGAGGCATATCTAATACCCCTGACACCCTCACCATGGTAGAGGCAGATCTAATACCCCTGACACCTCCACCATGGAAGAGGCATATCTAATACCCCTGACACCTCCACCATGGAAGAGGCATATCTAATACCCCCGATACCCTCACCATGGAAGAGGCATATCTAATACCCCCGATACCCCCACCATGGAAGAGGCAGATCTAATACTCCTGACACCTCCACCATGGAAGAGGCATATCTAATACCCCCTTATACCTTCACCATGGAAAAGGGAAGATCTAATACAGCTAACACCCCCACTGACACCTTCACCGTGAAAGAGGAAGATCTAATACACTTGATACCTCCACCATGGAATAGGCAGTTCTAACACCCCTGACATGCCCACCAAGAGGCAGATCTAATACTCCTGACACCCCCACCATAGAAGAGGCAGATCTAAAACTTCTAGTACCTTCACCATGGATGAGGCAGCCTTCGGGGATCTGTGGTGGTCACCAGAGCACACATTAAACTATCGGTATCAGGTCAGGAAATGCATATTCTCGTTGCTGACGCTGGTTGTATTTGCTTTATGTACAGCTCTCTAACTGCTGATTGAACTTTCTCATCCTACCGTGATTTGCATGTTTTTGCATTTCAATTTAAGGTACCGGCTTGGTGTTCTTTCCTTTGCTCGCAGTTGTTTAGCGCATGATTTTTATCGTTAACAGTTTGTTTATGTGTTAGTTGTGTGTGTCTAATGATATTATATCTCATTTTAGATAGAGACATATTTCCTTCTCTGTCTCATCTGTGAACCTTGGCCGTGTCCTGAGGAAGCCTAATGGCGAAACGCGTAGACATACAAGGGCTCATTGCACAATAATCATAGATGCTTTATGCTACAACTGTCATTTTGTTTTTTAGATATTTGTATTTTTCAATAAATTTATATTTTTTTATACTGCTATATCTTCTCCACTGTTTCTTAGCCTAAAAAGTCCGCCTCTCTGGTAATACTCAGTACTACCTTATTTTGTATCCTCAATGTTTTATGGACGTGGCTTATCTCTGGTGCACTTTCCTCCCCTTGTTTTGTGAGCTGTGAATACCCTCACCATGCAAGAGACAGATCCCTGACACCCCCACCATGGTAGAGGCAGATCTAATATCCCTGACACCCCCACCATGGAAGAGGCAGATCTTATACCCCTGACACCTTCACCATGGAAGAGGAAGATCTAATACCCCTGACACCTTCACCATGGAAGAGGCAGATCTAATACCCCAGAGACCCCCACCATGGAAGAGGCAGATCTAATATTCCTGATTCCCCCACCATTGGAAGAAGCAGATCTAATACCCCTGATACCCCCACCATGGAAGAGGCAGATCTAATATCCCTGATACATCCACCATGGAAAAGGGAAGATCTAATTCTCCTAGCACCCCCACATTGGAAGAGGCATATCTAATACCCCCGATACCCATACCATGGAAGAGGCATATCTAATACCCCTGATAACTCCACCATAAAAGAGGAAGATCGAATACCTCTGACACCCCCACCATGGAAGAGTCAGATCTAATACCTCTGACACCCCCACCATGGAAGAGGCATATCTAATACCCCTGATACCCCCACCATGGAAGAAGCAGATCTAATACCCCTGACACCTCCACCATGGAAGAGGCATATCTAATATCCCCGATACCCATACCATGGAAGAGGCATATCCAATACCCCTGATACCTCCACCATAAAAAAGAGGAAGATCTAATACCTCTGACACCCCCACCATGGAAGAGGCAGATCTAATACCCCTGACACCCCCACCATGGAAGAGGCAGATCTTATACCCCTGACAACCCCACCATGGAAGAGGCATATCTAATACCCCCGATACCCATACCATGGAAGAGGCATATCTAATACCCCTGATACCTCCACCATAAAAAAGAGGAAGATCTAATACCTCTGACACCCCCACCATGGAAGAGGCAGATCTAATACCCCTGACACCCCCACCATGGAAGAGGCAGATCTTATACCCCTGACAACCCCACCATGGAAGAGGCGGATCTTATATCCCTGACACCTTCACCATGGAAGAGGCAGATCTAATACCCCCTGACACGCCCACCATGGAAAAAGCAGATCAAATACTTCTAGTACACTTACCATGGAAGAGGCAGAACTAATACCCCTGATACCCTCAACATAGAAAAGGCATAGCTAACACTCCTGATACCCCCACAATGGAAGAGACAGATCTAATACCCCTAATACCCCCACCATAAAAGAGGCAAATCTAATACCCCTGACACCCCCACCATAGAGGAGGCAGATCTAATACACCTGATACCCTCACAATGGAAGAGGCAGATCTAATACCTCTGACAACCCCAACATGGAAGAAGCAGATCTAATACTTCTAGTACCTTCACCATGGATGAGGCAGCCTTTGGTGATCTGTGGTTGTCACCAGAGCACACATTAAAGGTCAGGACGAGAAGCTGTGATTTTGTTTCAGCACCAGAGAAGAATGAATTGTTTGCTTCTTCACAATATTTTAATGACCAGAAGAGGGAATTTGACAAACAATAAATAAATAAATAAGTGAAGAGGAGTCATCCTAACACTGCCTGCTGCGGGCGATGGGCTGGGCGGCCTCCGAACTATCAGACATCAGGTCCTCCCCAACGTGTGGTCTTCCAGGAGGGGGAGGCAGAGATCTGGATGTAGAGGATGAATGTTCATGGGAAAATGTGTCTTTCAACTTCCTGCGCAATTCTGCCTGAACCTGATAAAAAGATAGAGACCATGGATGACTGAAGACAGCGATCACCATGGGAGGAGATACTGAGGAGGACAGGGATCACCAGAGGGGGAGAGACTGAGGAGGACAGGGATCACCAGAGGGGGAGAGACCGAGGAGGACAGGGATCACCAGAGGGGGAGAGACCGAGGAGAACAGGGATCACCAGAGGGGGAGAGACCGAGGAGAACAGAGATCACCAGAGAAGGAGACATTGAGGAGAACAGAGATCACCAGAGGAGGAGAGATCGAGGAAGACAGGGATCACCAGAGGGGGAAGAGACCGAGGAGAACAGAGATCACCAGAGAAGGAGGGAATGAGGAGGACAGCGATCACAAGAGGAGGAGAGATCGAGGAAGACAGGGATCACCAGAGGGGGAGAGACCGAGGAGAACAGAGATCACCAGAGAAGGAGGGAATGAGGACAGCGATCACAAGAGGAGGAGACACTGAGGAGGACTGAGATCATCAGAGGAGGAGACACTAAGGATAGAGATCCCCAGAGGAGACACTGAGGAGGACAGAGATCACCAAAGGAGGAGACACTGAGGAGGACAGAGATCACCAGACGAGACACTGAGGAGGACAGAGATCACCAGACGAGACACTGAGGAAGACAGAGATCATCAGAGGAGACACTGAGGAGGACAGAGATCACCAGAGGAGACACTGAGGAGGACAGAGATCACCAGAGGAGACACTGAGGAGGACAGAGATCACCAGAGGAGACACTGAGGAGGACAGAGATCACCAAAGGAGGAGACACTGAGGAGGACAGAGATCACCAGAGAAGACACTGAGGAGGACAGAGATCACCAAAGGAGGAGACACTGAGGAGGACAGAGATCACCAGAGAAGACACTGAGGAGGACAGAGATCACCAGAGGAGACACTGAGGAGGACAGAGATCATCAGAGGAGGAGACACTTAGGAGGACAGAGATCACCAGAGGAGACACTGAGGAAGACAGAGATCATCAGAGGAGACGCCGAGGAGGACAGAGATCACCAGAGGAGACACTGGAGGAGGACAGAGATCACCAGAGGAGGAGACACTGAGGAGGACAGAGATCACCAGAGGAGGAGACACTGAGGAGGACAGAGATCACAAAAGGAGGAGACACTGAGGACAGAGATCACCAGAGGAGGAGACACTGAGAAAGACAGAGATCACCAGAGGAGGAGACACTGAGGAGGACAGAGATCACAAAAGGAGGAGACACTGAGAACAGAGATCACCAGAGGAGGAGACACTGAGGAGGACAGAGATCACCAGAGGAGACACTGAGGAAGACAGAGATCACCAGAGGAGGAGACACTGAGGAGGAAGACAGAGATCACCAGAGGAGGAGAGACTGAGGGAGACACTGAGGAGGACAGAGATCACCAGAGGAGAAGACACTGAGGAGGACAGAGATCACAAAAGGAGGAGACACTGAGGACAGAGATCACCAGAGGAGGAGACACTGAGAAAGACAGAGATCACAAAAGGAGGAGACACTGAGGAGGACAGAGATCATCAGAGGAGGAGACACTAAGGACAGAGGTCACCAGAGAGAGGAGGAAAGACTGAGGAGGACAGAGGTCACCAGAGGAGGAAAGATTGAGAAGGACAAAGATCTGATGAGAATAAAAAGACTGAGACAGGAAAGAAGAGGCTCGAGAGGAGACGATGATGGAAGAGGAGAAGTTGGAGAAGAAGACACACTCTATGGAAAGCACTCACCTCTTTGTTGCATATACAGTACAGCAGAGCGACCAGCAACCCCTGAGGAGTCCAGGAGAGATGAACATTGAGAGATCAGAGATTAGTACAGCTAACAGGCAGATTACTGACTGTACATTTATCAATATATTTTATTGATCACTGACATTCATCAATACGTATATATCATTGATCAGTGGTCAGGGTGACACAGCCTCCCACGCTGACTCCACCCAGACATGGATACACCTTCACTATGGAGTAAAGGGAAGGACTGCGCCACACTAAGAACTGACCAATGGAAATTCTGACTAGCCCCCAGTTGGCCAATCACACGCTCTGATCTCTTACATGAAAAGAGCTGAGCAGTAACTCCAGCCCCAGCTTGCTGTAGCGGACGCGGCCCCGCGCACTCTCCTCCGGGATCAGGTTGAAGACGGCCTCGTGAATCCCCAGAAGAGGGATCAATGTCAGAGTCGATTTGGCCAACCTGGTAATTGGGAGGGAAAGGAGAAGCAGTTATTCTGTCCGAGAAATATGACCAATGACATGCCTCCATTATATCATGTGACCTCCACCAGCATATTTCTGGAATGCTGCATTATGAGGGGCACCATCGGGGGCGCTATACATGACCGTACACCACAGGGGGAGGTATTCTGAGGGGCACCATCGGGGGCGCTATACATGACCGCACACCACAGGGGAGGTATTCTGAGGGGCACCACCAGGGGTGCTATACATGACCGCACACCACAGGGGGAGGTATTCTGAAGGGCACCACCGGGGGCACAATACATGACTGCACACCACAGGGGGAAGTATTCTGAGGGACACCACCAAGGGGGCTATACATGACCGCACACCACAGGGGGAGGTATTCTGAAGGGCACCACCGGGGGCGCTATACATGACCGCACACCACAGGGGGAGGTATTCTGAGGGGCACCACCGGGGGGCGCTATACATGACCACACACCACAGGGGGAGGTATTCTGAAGGGCACCACCGGGGGCGCTATACATGACCGCACACCACAGGGGGAGGTATTCTGAAGGGCACCACCGGGGGCGCTATACATGACCGCACACCACAGGGGGAGGTATTCTGAGGGGCACCACCGGGGGGGGCGCTATACATGACCGCACACCACAGGGGAGGTATTCTGAGAGGCACCACCGGGGGGGCGCTATACATGACGCACACCACAGGGGGAGGTATTCTGAGGGGCACCACCGGGGGCGCAATACATGACTGCACACCACAGGGGGAGGTATTCTGAGAGGCACCACCGGGGGGGGCGCTATACATGACCGCACACCACAGGGGGAGGTATTCTGAGGGGCACCACCGGGGGCGCAATACATGACCACACACCACAGGGGGAGGTATTCTGAGGGGCACCACCGGGGGGGGGCGCTATACATGACCGCACACCACAGGGGGAGGTATTCTGAGGGGCACCACCGGGGGCGCAATACATGACCGCACATCACAGGGGAGGTATTCTGAGAGGCACCACCGGGGGGGCTATACATGACCGCACACCACAGGGGGAGGTATTCTGAAGGGCACCACCGGGGGCGCTATACATGACCGCACACCACAGGGGGAGGTATTCTGAGGGACACCACCGGGGGGGCTATACATGACCGCACACCACAGGGGGAGGTATTCTGAGGGGCACCACCGGGGGGCGCTATACATGACCGCACACCACAGGGGGAGGTATTCTGAAGGGCACCACCGGGGGCGCTATACATGACCGCACACCACAGGGGGAGGTATTCTGAAGGGCACCACCGGGGGCGCTATACATGACTGCACACCACAGGGGGAGGTATTCTGAGGGACACCACCGGGGGGGCTATACATGACCACACACCACAGGGGGAGGTATTCTGAGGGGCACCACCGGGGGCGCTATACATGACTGCACACCACAGGTGGAGGTATTCTGAGGGGCACCACCGGGGGGCGCTATACATGACTGCACACCACAGGGGGAGGTATTCTGAGGGGCACCCCCGGGGGGCGCTATACATGACCGCACACCACAGGGGGAGGTATTCTGAGGGGCACCACCGGGGGGCGCTATACATGACCGCACACCACAGGGGGAGGTATTCTGAGGGGCACCACCAGGGGGCGCTATACATGACTGCACACCCCAGGGGGAGGTATTCCAAGGGGCACCACCGGGGGCGCTATACATGACCGAACACCACAGGGGGAGGTATTCTGAGGGGCACCACCGGGGGGCGCTATACATGACTGCACACCACAGGGGGAGGTATTCCAAGGGGCACCACCGGGGGCGCTATACATGACCGAACACCACAGGGGGAGGTATTCTGAGGGGCACCACCGGGGGGCGCTATACATGACCGCACACCACAGGGGGAGGTATTCTGAGGGGCACCACCGGGGGCGCTATACATGACCGCACACCACAGGGGGAGGTATTCTGAGGGGCACCACCGGGGGGCGCTATACATGACCGCACACCACAGGGGGAGGTATTCTGAAGGGCACCACCGGGGGCGCTATACATGACCGCACACCACAGGGGGAGGTATTCTGAAGGGCACCACCGGGGGGGCGCTATACATGACCGCACACCACAGGGGGAGGTATTCTGAGAGGCACCACCAGGGGTGCTATACATGACCACACGCCACAGGGGGAGGTATTCTGAGGGACACCACCGGGGGGGCTATACATGACCACACACCACAGGGGGAGGTATTCTGAGGGGCACCACCGGGGGCGCTATACATGACTGCACACCACAGGTGGAGGTATTCTGAGGGGCACCACCGGGGGGCGCTATACATGACTGCACACCACAGGGGGAGGTATTCCAAGGGGCACCACCGGGGGCGCTATACATGACCGAACACCACAGGGGGAGGTATTCTGAGGGGCACCACCGGGGGGCGCTATACATGACTGCACACCACAGGGGGAGGTATTCCAAGGGGCACCACCGGGGGCGCTATACATGACCGAACACCACAGGGGGAGGTATTCTGAGGGGCACCACCGGGGGGCGCTATACATGACCGCACACCACAGGGGGAGGTATTCTGAGGGGCACCACCGGGGGCGCTATACATGACCGCACACCACAGGGGGAGGTATTCTGAGGGGCACCACCGGGGGCGCTATACATGACTGCACACCACAGGGGGAGGTATTCTGGTGTCAGAACTCCTGGGGGGGGGGGAGGGGGACACATCTAACGGACTGATAATAATCTGCAGAGTGAGAGTCTACAGAACTGTGGTGTGATTGGCCCACCTGTATTTACGGTCACTCCTCCTCATCTGATTGGCTCGTAGTTTCAGCACCAGAATGTGCAGAATCCGCAGGAAGATGATGAAGTTCACCTGATGACATCATAAAATAATGAGAGCGAATCAGCGAGGAGAGAAATATGTCACATGACCCAATCATACCGAGCCTGCAATATGAGGATGGAGGAGGGAAGACTGTTATATGATGAATGGATGGAGATGGAGGAATGAAGACTGTTATATGATGAATGGATGGAGAAGGGAAGACTGTTATATGATGAATGGATGGAGATGGAGGAATGAAGACTGTTATATGATGAATGGATGGAGATGGAGGAGGGAAGACTGTTATATGATGAATGGATGGAGATGGAGGAATGAAGACTGTTATATGATGAATGGATGGAGATGGAGGAATGAAGACTGTTATATGATGAATGGATGGAGATGGAGGAATGAAGACTGTTATATGATGAATGGATGGAGATGGAGGAATGAAGACTGTTATATGATGAATGGATGGAGATGGAGGAAGGAAGACTGTTATATGATGAATGGATGGAGATGGAGGAGGGAAGACTGTTATATGATGAATGGATGGAGATGGAGGAATGAAGACTGTTATATGATGAATGGATGGAGATGGAGGAATGAAGACTGTTATATGATGAATGGATGGAGATGGAGGAATGAAGACTGTTATATGATGAATGGATGGAGATGGAGGAATGAAGACTGTTATATGATGAATGGATGGAGATGGAGGAATGAAGACTGTTATATGATGAATGGATGGAGATGGAGGAGGGAAGACTGTTATATGATGAATGGATGGAGATGGAGGAATGAAGACTGTTATATGATGAATGGATGGAGATGGAGGAATGAAGACTGTTATATGATGAATGGATGGAGATGGAGGAATGGAAGACTGTTATATGATGAATGGATGGAGATGGAGGAATGAAGACTGTTATATGATGAATGGATGGAGATGGAGGAAGGAAGACTGTTATATGATGAATGGATGGAGGAATGAAGACTGTTATATGATGAATGGATGGAGATGGAGGATGGAAGACTGTTATATGATGAATGGATGGAGATGGAGGATGGAAGACTGTTATATGATGAATGGATGGAGATGGAGGAATGAAGACTGTTATATGATGAATGGATGGAGATGGAGGAATGAAGACTGTTATATGATGAATGGATGGAGATGGAGGAGGGAAGACTGTTATATGATGAATGGATGGAGATGGAGGAATGAAGACTGTTATATGATGAATGGATGGAGATGGAGGAATGAAGACTGTTATATGATGAATGGATGGAGATGGAGGAATGAAGACTGTTATATGATGAATGGATGGAGATGGAGGAATGAAGACTGTTATATGATGAATGGATGGAGATGGAGGAGGGAAGACTGTTATATGATGAATGGATGGAGATGGAGGAATGAAGACTGTTATATGAT
This sequence comes from Lithobates clamitans, assembly GCA_037952925.1. Taxonomy (NCBI): domain Eukaryota; kingdom Metazoa; phylum Chordata; class Amphibia; order Anura; family Ranidae; genus Lithobates; species Lithobates clamitans. The sequence goes on from JBBGZY010003565.1 coordinate 95,196, forward strand.
GAATGGATGGAGATGGAGGAATGAAGACTGTTATATGATGAATGGATGGAGATGGAGGATGGAAGACTGTTATATGATGAATGGATGGAGATGGAGGAATGAAGACTGTTATATGATGAATGGATGGAGATGGAGGAAGGAAGACTGTTATATGATGAATGGATGGAGGAATGAAGACTGTTATATGATGAATGGATGGAGATGGAGGAGGGAAGACTGTTATATGATGAATGGATGGAGATGGAGGAATGAAGACTGTTATATGATGAATGGATGGAGATGGAGGAAGGAAGACTGTTATATGATGAATGGATGGAGATGGAGGAAGACTGTTATATGATGAATGGATGGAGATGGAGGAATGAAGACTGTTATATGATGAATGGATGGAGATGGAGGAATGAAGACTGTTATATGATGAATGGATGGAGATGGAGGAGGGAAGACTGTTATATGATGAATGGATGGAGATGGAGGAATGAAGACTGTTATATGATGAATGGATGGAGATGGAGGAATGAAGACTGTTATATGATGAATGGATGGAGATGGAGGAATGAAGACTGTTATATGATGAATGGATGGAGATGGAGGAATGAAGACTGTTATATGATGAATGGATGGAGATGGAGGAAGGAAGACTGTTATATGATGAATGGATGGAGATGGAGGAAGGAAGACTGTTATATGATGAATGGATGGAGATGGAGGAATGAAGACTGTTATATGATGAATGGATGGAGATGGAGGAATGAAGACTGTTATATGATGAATGGATGGAGATGGAGGAATGAAGACTGTTATATGATGAATGGATGGAGATGGAGGAAGGAAGACTGTTATATGATGAATGGATGGAGGAAGGAAGACTGTTATATGATGAATGGATGGAGATGGAGGAATGAAGACTGTTATATGATGAATAGATGGAGATGGTGGAATGAAGACTGTTATATGATGAATGGATGGAGATGGAGGAATGAAGACTGTTATATGATGAATGGATGGAGGAATGAAGACTGTTATATGATGAATGGATGGAGATGGAGGAATGAAGACTGTTATATGATGAATGGATGGAGATGGAGGAATGAAGACTGTTATATGATGAATGGATGGAGATGGAGGAGGGAAGACTGTTATATGATGAATGGATGGAGATGGAGGAATGAAGACTGTTATATGATGAATGGATGGAGATGGAGGAATGAAGACTGTTATATGATGAATGGATGGAGATGGAGGAATGAAGACTGTTATATGATGAATGGATGGAGGATAGAAGACTGTTATATGATGAATGGATGGAGATGGAGGAATGAAGACTGTTATATGATGAATGGATGGAGATGGAGGAGGGAAGACTGTTATATGATGAATGGATGGAGATGGAGGAATGAAGACTGTTATATGATGAATGGATGGAGATGGAGGAGGGAAGACTGTTATATGATGAATGGATGGAGATGGAGGATGGAAGACTGTTATATGATGAATGGATGGAGATGGAGGAATGAAGACTGTTATATGATGAATGGATGGAGATGGAGGAATGAAGACTGTTATATGATGAATGGATGGAGATGGAGGAATGAAGACTGTTATATGATGAATGGATGGAGATGGAGGAATGAAGACTGTTATATGATGAATGGATAGAGATGGAGGAAGGAAGACTGTTATATGATGAATGGATGGAGATGGAGGAATGAAGACTGTTATATGATGAATGGATGGAGATGGAGGAAGGAAGACTGTTATATGATGAATGGATGGAGATGGAGGAGGGAAGACTGTTATATGATGAATGGATGGAGATGGAGGAATGAAGACTGTTATATGATGAATGGATGGGGATGGAGGAAGGAAGACTGTTATATGATGAATGGATGGAGATGGAGGAATGAAGACTGTTATATGATGAATGGATGGAGATGAAGGAAGACTGTTATATGATGAATGGATGGAGATGGAGGAATGAAGACTGTTATATGATGAATGGATGGAGATGGAGGAGGGAAGACTGTTATATGATGAATGGATGGAGATGGAGGAATGAAGACTGTTATATGATGAATGGATGGAGATGGAGGAATGAAGACTGTTATATGATGAATGGATGGAGATGGAGGATGGAAGACTGTTATATGATGAATAGATGGAGATGGAGGAATGAAGACTGTTATATGATGAATGGATGGAGATGGAGGAATGAAGACTGTTATATGATGAATGGATGGGGATGGAGGAAGGAAGACTGTTATATGATGAATGGATGGAGATGGATGAATGAAGACTGTTATATGATGAATGGATGGAGATGGAGGAAGGAAGACTGTTATATGATGAATAGATGGAGATGGAGGAATGAAGACTGTTATATGATGAATGGATGGGGATGGAGGAAGGAAGACTGTTATATGATGAATGGATGGAGATGGAGGAATGAAGACTGTTATATGATGAATGGATGGGGATGGAGGATGGAAGACTGTTATATGATGAATGGATGGAGATGGAGGAATGAAGACTGTTATATGATGAATGGATGAAGATGGAGATGAAGGAAGACTGTTATATGATGAATGGATGGAGATGGAGGAATGAAGACTGTTATATGATGAATGGATGGAGATGGAGGAGGGAAGACTGTTATATGATGAATGGATGGAGATGGAGGAATGAAGACTGTTATATGATGAATGGATGGAGATGGAGGAAGGAAGACTGTTATATGATGAATAGATGGAGATGGAGGAATGAAGACTGTTATATGATGAATGGATGGAGATGGAGGAATGAAGACTGTTATATGATGAATGGATGGAGATGGAGGAATGAAGACTGTTATATGATGAATGGATGGAGATGGAGGAGGGAAGACTGTTATATGATGAATGGATGGAGATGGAGGAAGGAAGACTGTTATATGATGAATGGATGGAGATGGAGGATGGAAGACTGTTATATGATGAATGGATGGAGATGGAGGAGGGAAGACTGTTATATGATGAATGGAGATGGAGGAAGAAGATGGATGAATGGATGGAGATGGAGGAATGAAGACTGTTATATGATGAATGGATGGAGATGGAGGAATGAAGACTGTTATATGATGAATGGATGGAGATGGAGGATGGAAGACTGTTATATGATGAATGGATGGAGATGGAGGAATGAAGACTGTTATATGATGAATGGATGGAGATGGAGGATGGAAGACTGTTATATGATGAATGGATGGAGATGGAGGAGGGAAGACTGTTATATGATGAATGGATGGAGATGGAGGAATGAAGACTGTTATATGATGAATGGATGGAGATGGAGGAATGAAGACTGTTATATGATGAATGGATGGAGGAATGAAGACTGTTATATGATGAATGGATGGAGATGGAGGAATGAAGACTGTTATATGATGAATGGATGGAGATGGAGGAATGAAGACTGTTATATGATGAATGGATGGAGATGGAGGAGGGAAGACTGTTATATGATGAATGGATGGAGATGGAGGAGGGAAGACTGTTATATGATGAATGGATGGAGGAATGAAGACTGTTATATGATGAATGGATGGAGATGGAGGAATGAAGACTGTTATATGATGAATGGATGGAGATGGAGGAATGAAGACTGTTATATGATGAATGGATGGAGATGGAGGAATGAAGACTGTTATATGATGAATGGATGGAGATGGAGGAATGAAGACTGTTATATGATGAATGGATGGGGATGGAGGAATGAAGACTGTTATATGATGAATGGATGGAGATGGAGGAAGGAAGACTGTTATATGATGAATGGATGGAGATGGAGGATAGAAGACTGTTATATGATGAATGGATGAAGATGGAGGAATGAAGACTGTTATATGATGAATGGATGGAGATGGAGGATGGAAGACTGTTATATGATGAATGGATGGAGGAAGGAAGTCTGTTATATGATGAATGGATGGAGATGGAAGAAGGAAGACTGTTATATGATGAATGGATGGAGATGGAGGAATGAAGACTGTTATATGATGAATGGATGGAGATGGAGGAATGAAGACTGTTATATGATGAATGGATGGAGGAATGGAGACTGTTATATGATGAATGGATGGAGATGGAGGAATGAAGACTGTTATATGATGAATGGATGGAGATGGAGGAATGAAGACTGTTATATGATGAATGGATGGAGATGGAGGAATGAAGACTGTTATATGATGAATGGATGGAGATGGAGGAATGAAGACTGTTATATGATGAATGGATGGAGATGGAGGAGGGAAGACTGTTATATGATGAATGGATGGAGATGGAAGAAGGAAGACTGTTATATGATGAATGGATGGAGATGGAGGAATGAAGACTGTTATATGATGAATGGATGGAGATGAAGGAAGGAAGACTGTTATATGATGAATGGATGGAGATGGAGGAATGAAGACTGTTATATGATGAATGGATGGAGATGAAGGAAGGAAGACTGTTATATGATGAATGGATGGAGATGGAGGAGGGAAGACTGTTATATGATGAATGGATGGAGATGGAGGAAGACTGTTATATGATGAATGGATGGAGATGAAGGAATGAAGACTGTTATATGATGAATGGATGGAGATGGAGGAATGAAGACTGTTATATGATGAATGGATGGAGATGGAGGAGGGAAGACTGTTATATGATGAATGGATGGAGATGGAAGAAGGAAGACTGTTATATGATGAATGGATGGAGATGGAGGAATGAAGACTGTTATATGATGAATGGATGGAGATGAAGGAAGGAAGACTGTTATATGATGAATGGATGGAGATGGAGGAATGAAGACTGTTATATGATGAATGGATGGAGATGGAGGAAGGAAGACTGTTATATGATGAATGGATGGAGATGGAGGAATGAAGACTGTTATATGATGAATGGATGGAGATGAAGGAAGGAAGACTGTTATATGATGAATGGATGGAGATGGAGGAATGAAGACTGTTATATGATGAATGGATGGAGATGGAGGAGGGAAGACTGTTATATGATGAATGGATGGAGATGGAGGAATGAAGACTGTTATATGATGAATGGATGGAGATGGAGGAATGAAGACTGTTATATGATGAATGGATGGGGATGGAGGAATGAAGACTGTTATATGATGAATGGATGGAGATGGAGGAATGAAGACTGTTATATGATGAATGGATGGAGATGGAGGAATGAAGACTGTTATATGATGAATGGATGGAGATGGAGGAATGAAGACTGTTATATGATGAATGGATGGAGATGGAGGAGGGAAGACTGTTATATGATGAATGGATGGAGATGGAGGATGGAAGACTGTTATATGATGAATGGATGGAGATGGAGGAGGGAAGACTGTTATATGATGAATGGATGGAGATGGAGGAATGAAGACTGTTATATGATGAATGGATGGAGATGGAGGAGGGAAGACTGTTATATGATGAATGGATGGAGATGGAGATGGAAGACTGTTATATGATGAATGGATGGAGATGGAGGAGGGAAGACTGTTATATGATGAATGGATGGAGATGGAGGAATGAAGACTGTTATATGATGAATGGATGGAGATGGAGGAATGAAGACTGTTATATGATGAATGGATGGAGGAAGGAAGTCTGTTATATGATGAATGGATGGAGATGGAAGAAGGAAGACTGTTATATGATGAATGGATGGAGATGGAGGAATGAAGACTGTTATATGATGAATGGATGGAGATGGAGGAATGAAGACTGTTATATGATGAATGGATGGAGGAATGGAGACTGTTATATGATGAATGGATGGAGATGGAGGAATGAAGACTGTTATATGATGAATGGATGGGGATGGAGGAATGAAGACTGTTATATGATGAATGGATGGAGATGAAGGAAGGAAGACTGTTATATGATGAATGGATGGAGATGGAGGAATGAAGACTGTTATATGATGAATGGATGGAGATGGAGGAATGAAGACTGTTATATGATGAATGGATGGAGATGGAGGAATGAAGACTGTTATATGATGAATGGATGGAGACGGAGGATGAAGACTGTTATATGATGAATGGATGGAGATGGAGGAATGAAGACTGTTATATGATGAATGGATGGAGATGGAGGAAGGAAGACTGTTATATGATGAATGGATGGAGATGGAGGAAGGAAGACTGTTATATGATGAATGGATGGAGATGGAGGAATGAAGACTGTTATATGATGAATGGATGGAGATGGAGGAATGAAGACTGTTATATGATGAATGGATGGAGATGGAGGAATGAAGACTGTTATATGATGAATGGATGGAGATGGAGGAAGGAAGACTGTTATATGATGAATGGATGGAGATGGAGGAAGGAAGACTGTTATATGATGAATGGATGGAGATGGAGGAAGGAAGACTGTTATATGATGAATGGATGGAGATGGAGGAATGAAGACTGTTATATGATGAATGGTATGGAGAGGAGGATGAAGACTGTTATATGATGAATGGATGGAGATGGAGGAATGAAGACTGTTATATGATGAATGGATGGAGATGGAGGAATGAAGACTGTTATATGATGAATGGATGGAGATGGAGGAAGGAAGACTGTTATATGATGAATGGATGGAGATGGAGGAATGAAGACTGTTATATGATGAATGGATGGAGATGGAGGAATGAAGACTGTTATATGATGAATGGATGGAGATGGAGGAATGAAGACTGTTATATGATGAATGGATGGAGATGGAGGAATGAAGACTGTTATATGATGAATGGATGGAGATGGAGGAATGAAGACTGTTATATGATGAATGGATGGAGACTGGAGGAATGAAGACTGTTATATGATGAATGGATGGAGATGGAGGAATGAAGACTGTTATATGATGAATGGATGGAGATGGAGGAATGAAGACTGTTATATGATGAATGGATGGAGATGGAGGAATGAAGACTGTTATATGATGAATGGATGGAGATGGAGGAATGAAGACTGTTATATGATGAATGGATGGAGATGGAGGAAGGAAGACTGTTATATGATGAATGGATGGAGATGGAGGAATGAAGACTGTTATATGATGAATGGATGGAGATGGAGGAATGAAGACTGTTATATGATGAATGGATGGAGATGGAGGAATGAAGACTGTTATATGATGAATGGATGGAGATGAGGAAGGAAGACTGTTATATGATGAATGGATGGAGATGAGGAATGAAGACTGTTATATGATGAATGGATGGAGATGGAGGAATGAAGACTGTTATATGATGAATGGATGGAGATGGAGGAATGAAGACTGTTATATGATGAATGGATGGAGATGGAGGAATGAAGACTGTTATATGATGAATGGATGGAGATGGAGGAATGAAGACTGTTATATGATGAATGGATGGAGATGGAGGAAGGAAGACTGTTATATGATGAATGGATGGAGATGGAGGAATGAAGACTGTTATATGATGAATGGATGGAGATGGAGGAATGAAGACTGTTATATGATGAATGGATGGAGATGGAGGAATGGAAGACTGTTATATGATGAATGGATGGAGATGGAGGAATGAAGACTGTTATATGATGAATGGATGGAGATGGAGGAATGAAGACTGTTATATGATGAATGGATGGAGATGGAGGAAATGAAGACTGTTATATGATGAATGGATGGAGATGGAGGAATGAAGACTGTTATATGATGAATGGATGGAGATGGAGGAATGAAGACTGTTATATGATGAATGGATGGAGATGGAGGAATGAAGACTGTTATATGATGAATGGATGGAGATGGAGTGATGAATGGATGGAGAGGAGGAGATGGAGATGGAGGAATGGACTGTTATATGATGAATGGATGGAGATGGAGGAATGAAGACTGTTATATGATGAATGGATGGAGATGGAGGAAGGAAGACTGTTATATGATGAATGGATGGAGATGGAGGAGGAGAG
>JBBGZY010003566.1:0-151954 GCA_037952925.1 Lithobates clamitans
CTGCCGGGACCCTCATTCCATTCCTTCCTCTGCCGGGACCCTCATTCTATTCATTCCTCTGCCGGGACCCTCATTCCATTCATTCCTCTGCCGTGACCCTCATTCTATTCATTCCTCTGCCGGGACCCTCATTCCATTCATCCTCTCATTCCTTCATTCCTCTGCCGGGACCCTCATTCCATTCATTCCTCTGCCGGGACCCTCATTCCATTCATTCCTCTGCCGGGACCCTCATTCTATTCGTTCCTCTGCCGGGAGCCTCATTCCATTCGTTCCTCTGCCGGGACCCTCATTCCATTCCTTCCTCTGCCGTGACCCTCATTCTATTCGTTCCTCTGCCGGGAGCCTCATTCCATTCATTCCTCTGCCGGGACCCTCATTCCATTCATTCCTCTGCCGGGACCCTCATTCCATTCATTCCTCTGCCGGGACCCTCATTCCATTCATTCCTCTGCCGGGACCCTCATTCCATTCCTTCCTCTGCCGGGACCTTCATTCTATTCATTCCTCTGCCGGGACCCTCATTCCATTCATTCCTCTGCCGTGACCCTCATTCTATTCATTCCTCTGCCGGGACCCTCATTCTATTCATTCCTCTGCCGGGACCCTCATTCCATTCCTTCCTCTGCCGGGACCCTCATTCCATTCCTTCCTCTGCCGTGACCCTCATTCCATTCATTCCTCTGCCGGGACCCTCATTCCATTCATTCCTCTGCCGGGACCCTCATTCCATTCCTTCCTCTGCCGGGACCTTCATTCTATTCATTCCTCTGCCGTGACCCTCATTCTATTCATTCCTCTGCCGGGACCCTCATTCCATTCCTTCCTCTGCCGGGACCCTAATTCCATTCGTTCCTCTGCCGGGACCCTCATTCCATTCCTTCCTCTGCCGGGACCCTCATTCCATTCATTCCTCTGCCGGGACCCTCATTCCATTCCTTCCTCTGCCGGGACCCTAATTCCATTCGTTCCTCTGCCGGGACCCTCATTCCATTCCTTCCTCTGCCGGGACCCTAATTCCATTCGTTCCTCTGCCGGGACCCTCATTCCATTCGTTCCTCTGCCGGGACCCTCATTCTATTCATTCCTCTGCCGGGACCCTCATTTCATTCATTCCTCTGCCGGGACCTTCATTCCATTCCTTCCTCTGCCGGGACCCTAATTCCATTCATTCCTCTGCCGGGACCCTCATTCCATTCATTCCTCTGCCGGGACCCTCATTCCATTCGTTCCTCTGCCGGGACCCTCATTCTATTCGTTCCTCTGCCGTGACCCTCATTCCATTCATTCCTCTGCCGGGACTCTCATTCCATTCATTCCTCTGCCGGGACCCTCATTCCATTCATTCCTCTGCCGGGACTCTCATTCCATTCATTCCTCTGCCGGGACCCTCATTCCATTCGTTCCTCTGCCGGGAGCCTCATTCTATTCATTCCTCTGCCGGGACCCTCATTCCATTCCTTCCTCTGCCGGGACCCTCATTCCATTCGTTCCTCTGCCGGGGACCCTCATTCCATTCCTTCCTCTGCCGGGACCCTCATTCCATTCATTCCTCTGCCGGGACCCTCATTCCATTCGTTCCTCTGCCGGGACCCTCATTCCATTCATTCCTCTGCCGGGACTGCTTTAAACAATACATCCCAAACACCTACCTGCCTATAGCCTGAGAATGGACACTTTTGGAGCAGCAGAAGACTAATGAGTCAGCCTTCTGCCCTCCCCTCTCTCTGCCCCTCCTCCCCTCTCTTTGTCCCTCCCTACCCTCTCCCAGTCCCTCCTCCCCTCTCTCTGTCCCTCCTCCCCTCTCTCTGCCCCTCCCCTCTCTCTGTCCCTTCTTCCCTCTCTCTGTCCCTCCTCCCCTCTCTCTGTCTCTCCTCCCCTCTCTCTGTCCCTCCTCCCCTCTCTCTGCCCCTCCCCTCTCTCTGTCCCTCCTTCCCTCTCTCTGTCCCTCCTCCCCTCTCTCTGTCCCTCCTTCCCTCTCTCTGTCCCTCCTCCCCTCTCTCTGTCCCTCCTCCCCTCTCTCTGCCCCTCTCCTTCCTCTCTCTGCCCCTCCTCCCCTCTCTCTGTCCCTCCACCCCTCTCTCTGTCCCTCCTCCTCCCCTCTCTCTGTCCCTCCTCCCCTCTCTCTGTCCCTCCTCCCCTCTCTCTGTCCTCCTCCCCTCTCTCTGTCCCTCCTCCCCTCTCTCAGTCCCTCCTCCCCTCTCTCTGTCCCTCCTCCCCTCTCTCTGTCCCTCCTCCCCTCTCTCTGCCCCTCCTCCCCTCTCTCTGCCCCTCCTCCCCTCTCTCTGCCCCTCCCTCCCCTCTCTCAGTCCCTCCTCCCCTCTCTCTGTCCCTCCTCCCCTCTCTCTGTCCTCCTCCCCTCTCTCTGTCCTCCTCCCCTCTCTCAGTCCCTCCTCCCCTCTCTCTGTCCCTCCCCTCCCCTCTGTTCCTCCACCCCTCTCTCTGTCCCTCCTCCCCTCTCTCTGCCCCTCCTCCCCCCTCTCTGCCCGTCCTCCCCTCTCTCTGCTTCTCCTCCCCTCTCTCTGCCCCTCCTCCCCTCTCTCTGCCCCTCCTCCCCTCTCTCTGTCCCTCCCCTCCCCTCTCTCTGCCCCTCCTCCCCTCTCTCTGCCCCTCCTCCCCTCTCTCTGCCCCTCCTCCCCTCTCTCTGTCCCTCCCTCCCTCTCTCTGTCCCTCCCCTCCCTCTCTCTGTCCCCCCCCTTCCCTCTCTCTGTCCCTCCTTCCCTCTCTCTGTCCCTCCTTCCCTCTCTCTGCCCCTCCTCCCCTCTCTCTGTCCCTCCTTCCCTCTCTCTCCCTCTCTCTGCCCCTCCTCCCTCTCTCCTCTGTCCCTCCTCCCCTCTCTTCTCTGTCCCCCCTCTTCTCTCTCTCTGCTCCTCCTCTCCGCTCTCTGCCCCTCTTCCCCTCTCTCTCTGCCCCTCTTCCCCTCTCTCTCTGCCCCTCTTCCCCTCTCTCTCTGCCCCTCCTCCCCTCTCTCTGTCCCTCCTCCCTCTCTCTCTGTCCCTCCTCCCCTCTCTCTCTTTCCCTCCTCCCCTCTCTCTCTGTCCCTCCTCCCCTCTCTCTCTGTCCCTCCTCCCCTCTCTCTCTGTCCCTCCTCCCCTCTCTCTCTGTCCCTCCTCCCCTCTCTCTGCCCCTCCTCCCCTCTCTCTCTGTCCCTCCTCCCCTCTCTCTGTCCCTCCTCTCTCTGCCCCTCCTCCCCTCTCTGCCCCTCCTCCCCTCTCTCTGCCCCTCCTCTCTCTGTCCCTCCTCTCTCTGCCCCTCCTCCCCTCTCTCTGTCCCTCCTCTCCTCTCTCTGTCCTCCTCCTCCCCTCTCTCTGTCCCCCCTCCTCCCCTCTCTCTGTCCCTCCTCCCTCTCTCTGTCCCTCCTCCTCCCCTCTCTCTGTCCCTCCTCCCTCTCTCTGTCCCTCCTCTCCTCTCTCTGTCCCTCCTCCTCTCTCTCTGTCCCTCCTCCCCTCTCTCTGTCCCTCCTCCCCTCTCTCTGTCCCTCCTCCCCTCTCTCTGTCCCTCCTCCCCTCTCTCTGTCCCTCCTCCCCTCTCTCTGTCCCTCCTCCTCCCCTCTCTCTGTCCCTCCTCCCTCTCTCTGTCCCTCCTCCTCCCCTCTCTCTGTCCCTCCTCCCCTCTCTCTGTCCCTCCTCTCCTCTCTCTGTCCCTCCTCCTCTCTCTCTGTCCCTCCTCCCCTCTCTCTGTCCCTCCTCCCCTCTCTCTGTCCCTCCTCCCCTCTCTCTGTCCCTCCTCCTCCCCTCTCTCTGTCCCCCCTCCTCCCCTCTCTCTGTCCCTCCTCCCCTCTCTCTGTCCCTCCTCCTCCCCTCTCTCTGTCCCTCCTCCCCTCTCTCTGTCCCTCCTCTCCTCTCTCTGTCCCTCCTCCCCTCTCTCTGTCCCTCCTCCCTCTCTCTGTCCCTCCTCTTCTCTCTCTGTGTCCCTCCTCTCCTCTCTCTGCCCCTCCTCCCCTCTCTCTGTCCCTCCTCTCCTCTCTCTGTCCCTCCTCCTCTCTCTGCCCCTCCTCCCTCTCTCTGTCCCTCCTCTCCTCTCTCTGTCCCTCCTCCTCTCTCTCTGTCCCTCCTCTCCTCTCTCTGTCCCTCCTCCTCTCTCTCTGCCCCTCCTCCCCTCTCTCTGTCCCTCCTCTCCTCTCTCTGTCCCTCCTCCTCTCTCTCTGTCCCTCCTCTCTCTCTCTCTGTCCCTCCTCTCTCTCTCTCTGTCCCTGCTCCCCAGTCTGAGTGATGTTGTAGAGGGTGACAGGAGGCGGATACCTGGAAATGTTCAGGTACTTCTTCTAGCTGATGATTGGAGGTTTTCTATCTGGCTGTGTAGATGGCGGAGCGTCCTCTGCAGGTTTGTAGTGACAGAAGATGATTGGCTCGGATCCGGCCAGTGATGACAGAACAGCGTGACGCTCCCTATCCTATCACAGCACTGTCACCCCACCCCCACCCTGCAGAATAGAGGCGCCCTAAATCTGCGGGGGAGGGAGTGCAGTAATGTCACTTCTGGCACATCCCACTAAGTCCTCAGTGGTGGAGATGAGACTTTTAGTCATCGATCAATCCCTGTGAATGGATGAGGCAGCTGGGTGGGCGGAGCTACACACATCCATGCTAGATTCAACCCACCTAGAATGAGCAGCACCCCAAAATTCATGTGAGGGGGAGGGGGTGGTTTGGGTTTTTCGGGGGAGGGGGAGTGACTGCTGTTCAAAATAGGGAAAAAAATGCACCATCTGTGGGCTGCCCAGCGATGTCCCTCCTCCTGCCCCCCCTTTCTTATCTCCCCCTCGTATCTGATCCCCCCTCCTGTCCCACCCCCCTTTCTTATCTCCCCCTCGTATCTGATCCCCCCCTCCTGTCCACCCTCCCCTTCTTATCTCCCCCTCGTATCTGATCTCCCCCTCCTGTCCCCACCCCCCCTTTCTTATCTCCCCCTCGTATCTGATCCCCCCCTCCTGTCCCACCCTTCTTATCTCCCCCTCGTATCTGATCCCCCCCTCCTGTCCCACCCCCCCTTTCTTATCTCCCCCTCATATCTGATCCCCCCTCCTGTCCCCCCCTTCTTATCTCCCCCTCGTATCTGATCCCCCTCCTGTCCCACCCCCCCCTTTCTTATCACCACCTCGTATCTGATCCCCCCCCTCCTGTCCCACCCTCCCCTTCTTATCTCCCCCTCGTATCTGATCCCCCCCTCCTGTCCCACCCTCCCCTTCTTATCTCCCCCTCGTATCTGATCCCCCCCTCCTGTCCCACCCCCCCTTCTTATCTCCCCCTCGTATCTGATCCCCCCCTCCTGTCCCACCTCCCCTTCTTATCTCCCCCTCGTATCTGATCTCCCCCTCCTGTCCCACCCCCCCTTTCTTATCTCCCCTCGTATCTGATCCCCCCCCCTCCTGACCCATCCCCCCCTTCTTTCTGATCTCCCCCTCGTATCTGATCCCCCCCTCCTGTCCCACCCCCCTTCTTATCTCCCCCTCGTATCTGATCCCCCCTCCTGTCCCCCCCCTTCTTATCTCCCCTTGTATCTGATCCCCCCCTCCTGTCCCCATCCCCCCTCCTGTCTGATTCCCCCCCTCCTGTCCCACCCCCCCCCCACCGTCTGATTCCCTTCTCCTCCCCCGTCTGATTCCCTTCTCCTCCCCCGTCTGATCCCCCCCCCTTCCTGTCCAATCTCCCCTCCCTCCCCCCTCCTTTCTGTTCTCCCCCTCATATCTAAATCCCCTCTCCACCCCCCCATCTGATCTGCCCCCCCCCCCATCTCTCCCCTTCCTTTCTATCTTCCCTCCTCCTGTCTCCCCCCCCTCTCGGATCTCCCCTCCTCCACCCTCACTGTGTCTTCTTATCTTTGCAGGTTGGGCGATGCAGGTCGCCTCCTTCATCTTCATCCGCAGGAAGTGGGAGGAGGATAGAAGCCATTTTGAATCCATGTTGGATTATTTCTGCGACATTAAAGAGCCGCTCCAACTTCTCTTCTTCCCGGAGGGGACGGACCTGACCGGTGAGTGACCGCCTTCAGTGGGTGGAGCCGTGTGCCTCACCTGTCATACTGGGTTCAGGTGATCTGATGATGTCACATTACATTCTATAGACACACTGTGACATCATTGGAGGGGAGGGGAGGGGGAGGTTGCTTTAAATAAATGAAGTTTGTGGAGCTCAGATACGGTGGAGTTCCCCTTTAAGGTGCTCTGTTCCTTCAATAGACCACAGGGAACCAATAAGAGAAGAGAATGGTTCGTCTGGGAATACCTGGGGAGATTTGTGACCGAACGTTCTTCAGAAGACGTCTTTGCTTAGAACATTCGATTATAGAAGAAATGTGAGTTCTCCGTCCTCGTCCTTTCCATTATCTCATCACTGTGGCTGAAAACGATCGTTGATTTCACCCCAAAATCGAACAAATGTTCTTCTACCGGGCGTTCCCCTCCCCCCTTCCTGCCCAGGCCAATCTTCAGCTTTCAGCGCTGTCACACTTTGAATGACAGAGCGCACCACCGATCGCCACACAGCGCACCCCGCGGGCACACAATCGCAGCGAGAGTGGGACGATGCCATGTGATGTCATTCCAGAACGAGAGATTCGCCTTGCGCTCCTCATTTCGGTGGGTGGGAGGAGATTAGCATGAAACTTTCTGCTGAAGATCTGCCGGCGTGTCGCCAGCTTTAGTCCATCTTTTGTGAGCGACATTTCAGGGCTTTTTACATGTAAGAATGTTGGCGGTAATATTTGGCCTCCTCCATGTGGCGCCCTCTCACAGATCCGATCGTTTTATGTGCGCAGATTATTCTCATCCCCCGAACACACAGAGCACGGGGCGAGCAGACAAATCCGCACAGCCAGGAGTCGGGATCAGGAGATTTTCCCATGCCGTCTCCTGCAACCCATGGAAGATTAGTGTGTCCTTCAGACTCTTATGGTGATCTGGGCAGCGATGTGGATTGTGTATGAGAATGGAGCCCCCCCAGCTCCTGTGCCCACTGAATAGAGGAAAAAGGGGATCCCCAGTGCCGCACATCCAGGCATGTAGTGTAGTGATGGAAGAGACAACCTGAGCTTCTGCCAGGCCACGTCCCCAACGCGTTTCGCCCTACCCCTCACAGTTCAATCACGATTACGCTCCGGGGCGGAGCAAAACATGTTGGGAGTGTGGCCTAGTGGAACCCCAGGCTGAGGTTGTCTCTTTCATCACTACACTACATGGATGTCCGGCATTGGGGATCCCCTTTTTCTTCTCTTCACCTGTCTCCTGCAGGTGGGAGAGATGTCACGTCAATGTGACATCATCGTATTATTAACTCTCCGCCCCCTGTGACTCCTCCTCCCTGAGACTGATTATCACTATTTACTAAAGCAGATTATAGGAAGTTGTTATGTTGTGTGTAGGAGACTGACACAGGGCGCCCAGCGTCTACACCAGTGGTTCTCAACCTCTCTAGAGCCGTGACCCCTTAATAAAATTTCCCAAGTTGTGGAGACCCCCAACCGAAAAATAATTTTCATAGCGTGGGTTGTCAGCACCCAAGGCAAGACAAGTAATTTGTGCCCCTAAGCCATGGACATTTAGCGCTCCCTGAGTCCCTTCCACTCATACAGTATTAAAACCCCTTATGGTACATTTTAAGATGTAGCACTCTTTCTTTTTGTTCTCCTTTCTTTCCCTTTTATCTCTCTCTATCCTAATTTCTTGTTTTTTTCCCCATCCCTCTTTCTAGCCATCTTTCTTGTTCTCTTATTCTTTCTCTCCCTTTTTCCCGCTCCCTTCCATGTATTCTCTATTTTTAATCCTTCTCTTACTCCTTGGTGGGGGGAGTTGGGATGAGTGGCAATGTTGGCAGGAAGTTCTGATCAGCCAACTTAGGTGCTCCTGATGAAGGTCATCTGCTGATCTGAGAACTGTAGTGTGGACTTGTAATGGCAACTCTAATCCCAGGTAGTGTTACTCACTGTGCCTCCGACTTTGTGGTGTCTCGTAGCAGTGACACCTATGTCGAAATCAGGAGATAGGGTCTCCTCTAGCCCCTCCCACTTCACATTCCTCAACAGTCAGCTGACTTCTAGTCTCTGCCCCCCAGTCATGCCGTGAACTGAATGGGCGGCTGCGAAGAGGCTTAATGGGCGGCTGAGGGCTCCAGGGACAGCCAAGGATTTGGTGACCCCTGGCAAATCATCATTTGACCCCCGAGGGGGTCCCGACCCCCAGGTTGAGAACCACTGGTCTACACTCTACCAACGGTCACCCTGTACTGTGATAAACATAGCGGCTGCCAGTGTCTACACTCCACTAACCGAACCCCCATACTGTGATAAACATGGCGGGTTTCAGCATCCACACTCTACCAACAGAACCCCCCTACTGGGATAACCATGGCGGTTTCCAGCATCTACACTCTACTAACGAAATCCCCTTACTGGGATAAACATGGTGGGTACTGGCATCTTCCAGTCTACTACCGGAACCCCCCCGTACTGGGATAAACATGGCGGCTGCCGGTATCTACACACTACCAACGGAACCCTCTTACTGGGATAAACATGGTGGGTACTGGCGTCTTCCAGTCTACTAATGGAACCCCCTTACTGGGATAAACATGGCTGCTAGCGTCTACACTCTACCAACGGAACCCCCTACTGAGAAAAACGGTGGGTTGGAGCACCATAAACATGGAGGGAACAGAACCAGGAACATATTTCGAAGCAATGACCTGACCCCCTAGAACTTCCATACGATGTACTGACTCATCACTCCATGATATATGGCCATATGTCCAACCCCCCTGAGAATTTCCATACGGTGTGTTGGCCCATCACTGACAGATCCCTGACCCCCCCCCCATAACTTCCATATGATGAACTGACCCTTCACCCAGACAGATCTAATTCTGCTCCTCGGACGTTTCTATCCATATTTTCCTGTTTCTATTTTAGGACATTTTTGGGTCCTCAGACACATCTGTTCACATTCTCTCCCGTCGTCGTCTTCCAAATGGAATGGTTCATTGCCGCTGGGATCGGGTTTATGGGTTAGAAACGACTCGTCTTGTATTTTTATCTCCCACTTCAAACGCGGCGACTTTTCAAAGATCGGTAAACGGTATTTGTATCTCTTTCCATCTCTGAAGTCGCTCCAAAACAAAGTCTGCCAAGATGAAATGTGTGTTTATTTAAGGCTACTGCTGGGATCTCCAGAGGGGAGGAACGCGGGGCGAACGTCAGTCATCCGCCAATTGGCTCCAACTCAGAAAATAAAAAAATGTTACTGGTCGTTTTCAAATGAAAGTCACTAATTTATTAAATGGCCCCTCTGAACGGGATATGGACTGATACCATTTCATCCCACTTGGGAACATGGACTACCTGCAGAGTCCCTCTCATTTGTCTCCTGCTGATCTGCCCTGAGAGCTTAGTCCCTGCAACTGGCAGGAACCAACCTTTTCTGAATGACTGGAATCTGAGCCAGCAGAAAGAGGAGGTTCCATTGTTCCCAGGTCCCAGAGCCAGTAGAAGGAGGACGTTCCACTGTTCCCAGATCTAGAGCCTGCAGAAAGATGGGGTTTAAATGTTCCCAGGTCCAGAGCCAGCAAAAAGATAAAGGTTTCCAGTGTTCCCAGGTCCAGAGCCAGCAGAAAGACAGGGTTCCAGTGGTCCCAGAGCCAGCAGAAAGAGGAGGTTCCATTGTTCCCAGAGCCAGCAGAAAGAGGAGGTTCCAGTGTTTCCAGGTCCCAGAGCCAGCAAAAACAGGAGGTTCCATTGTTCCCAGGTCCCAGAGCCAGTAGAAAGAGGACGTTCCACTGTTCCCAGATCTAGAGCCTGCAAAAAGATGGGGTTCAAATGTTCCCAGGTTCAGAGCCAGCAAAAAGATAAAGATTTCAGTGTTCCCAGGTCCAGAGCCAGCAGAAAGATGAGGTTTCAGTGTTCCCAGGTCCAAAGCCAGCAGAAAGATGAGGTTTCAGTGTTCCCAGGTCCAAAGCCAGCAGAAAGATGAGGTTTCAGTGTTCCCAGGTCCAAAGCCAGCAGAAAGATGAGGTTTCAGTGTTCCCAGGTCCAAAGCCAGCAGAAAGAGGAGGTTCCACTGTTCCCAGATCTAGAGCCAGCAGAAAGGTGGGATTCAAATGTTCCCAGGTCCAGAGCCAGCAGAAAGATAAAGGTTTCAGTGTTCCCAGGTCCAGAGCCAGCAGAAAGACAGGGTTCCAGTGGCCCCAGAGCCAGCAGAAAGAGGAGGTTCCATTGTTCCCAGGTCCCAGAGCCAGCAGAAAGAGGAGGTTCCAGTGTTTCCAGGTCCCAAAGCCAGCAGAAAGAGAAGGTCCCGGTGTTTACCAGGTCCCAGAGCCAGCAGAAAGAGGAGGTTCCTGTGTTCCCAGGTCCCAGAGCCAGTAGAAAGACAAGGTTTCAGTGTTCCCAGGTCCAGAGCCAGCAAAAAGAGGAGGTTCCATTGTTCCCAGGTCCCAGAGCCAGTAGAAAGACAAGGTTTCAGTGTTCCCAGGTCCAGAGCCAGCAAAAAGAGGAGGTTCCATTGTTCCCAGGTCCCAGAGCCAGTAGAAAGAGGACGTTCCACTGTTCCCAGATCTAGAGCCTGCAAAAAGATGGGGTTCAAATGTTCCCAGGTTCAGAGCCAGCAAAAAGATAAAGATTTCAGTGTTCCCAGGTCCAGAGCCAGCAGAAAGATGAGGTTTCAGTGTTCCCAGGTCCAAAGCCAGCAGAAAGATGAGGTTTCAGTGTTCCCAGGTCCAAAGCCAGCAGAAAGATGAGGTTTCAGTGTTCCCAGGTCCAAAGCCAGCAGAAAGAGGAGGTTCTACTGTTCCCAGATCTAGAGCCAGCAGAAAGGTGGGATTCAAATGTTCCCAGGTCCAGAGCCAGCAGAAAAATAAAGGTTTCAGTGTTCCCAGGTCCAGAGCCAGCAGAAAGACAGGGTTCCAGTGGCCCCAGAGCCAGCAGAAAGAGGAGGTTCCATTGTTCCCAGGTCCCAGAGCCAGCAGAAAGAGGAGGTTCCAGTGTTTCCAGGTCCCAAAGCCAGCAGAAAGAGAAGGTCCCGGTGTTTACCAGGTCCCAGAGCCAGCAGAAAGAGGAGGTTCCAGTGTTCCCAGGTCCCAAAGACAGCAGAAAGAGAAGGCTCCAGTTAGGGTTGTCCCGATACCACTTTTTTAGGACCGAGTACAAGTACCGATACTTTTTTTCAAGTACTCGCCGATACCGATTACCGATACTTTTTTTTAATGTCACGTGACAGTGGTTTTTTTTTTTTTGTTTTTTTTTAGGGGGGGGGAGTGAACGGTGTGTTTTTTTTTTTTTTTTTTTTTTTTTTCATTTACATTTATTATTTTTTACAATTTAATTTTTTTTTATTCTTTATTGCACTATGTGTGTGTGTTTTTTTTTTAAACAGCCCTGTTGGGGGGCTTTGGTGAGATATCAGGGGTCTTAACAGACCTCTGATATCTCCCCCTTGAGACAGAGAAAGAGACGGAGGATAGAGATTCCCCAGTCCCTTTCTCTGCAGCCTCAGCTGCACTGACAATGAATGGAGAGAAGACAGCGGCTCCTCTCCATTCATAAACTGACACATCGTAATCACAGGAGGTTACAATGTATCAGTTATGTGAATAGACAGAGTCAGCTGACTCTGTCCATTCACACAGCGGAGAGACAGCAGAACGGAGGGGACAGAGGAAGAGAGAGGGGGCAGCGGAAAGCCGGAACGGATGGGGACAGCGGAGGGGGACAGAGCAAAGAAGGAGGACAGCGGAGGGGGACAGAGGAACGGAGGGGGACAGAGCAAAGAAGGAGGACAGCGGAGGGGGGCAAAGCAACGGAGCAGGACAGTGGAGGGGGTCAGAGGAACAGGGGGGGACAGAGCAACGGAGCAGGACAGCGAAGGGGGATGAGGTGACAGTCAGCGGTGATCGTGTGTGGGGGAGTTACAAGCACCGATCACCGCTGTATGTCACTAAAGCAGCTGAAAGCCGCGGGGGGAGAAACTTGTAACTCCCCCACGCGCCGATCACTGCTGACTATCAAGGTATCAGTGGAAGCATCGGTAGCATTTGCCCGAGTACAAGTACTTGGGCAAATGCTTGGTATCAGTGCCAATACCGATACTAGTATCGGTATCGGGACAACCCTAGTTCCAGTGTTCTCAGGTCCTAGAGCCAGCAGAAAGACAATGTTCCAGTGTTCCCAGGTTTCAGAACCAGCAGAAAGAGGAGGTTCCTGTGTTCCCAGGTCCAGAGCCAGCAGAAAGATGGGGTTCCAGTGTTCCCAGCTTTCAGAGCCAGCAGAAAGCGGAGGTTTCTGTGTTCCCAGGTTCCAGAGCCAGCAGAAAGACAAGGTTCTAGTGTTCCCAGGTCTCAGAGCCAGCAGAAGGACAAGGTTTCAGTGTTCCCAGGTCCCAAAGCCAGCAGAAAGAGAAGGTTAAAGTGTTCCCAAGTTACAAAGCCAGTAGAAAGACAAGGTTCCAGTGTTCCCAGGTCTCAGAGCCAGCAGAAAGATGAGGTCCCCATGTTCCCAGGTCCCAGAGCCAGCCAAAAGAGGAGGTTCCAGTGTTTACCAGGTCTAGAGCCAGCAGAATAATGAGGTTCCAGTGTTCCCAAGTCCCAGTGCCAGCAGAAAGACAAGGTTTCAGTGTTCCCAGGTCCAGAGCCAGCAGAAAGAGGAGGTTCCAGTGTTCCCAAGTCAAGAGCCAGCAGAAAGACAGGGTTCCAGGGGTCCCAGAGCCAGCAAAAAGATGAGGTTCCTGTGTTCCCAGGTCCCAGAACCAGCAGAAAGATAAAGGTTTCAGTGTTCCCAGGTCCAGAGCCAGCAGAAAGATGAGGTTCCAGTGTTCCGGGGTCCAGAGCCAGCAGAATGACAGGGTTCCAGAGGTCCCAGAGCCAGCTAAAAGCTGATGTTCCAGTGTTCCCAGGTTTCAGAGCCAGCAGAAAGAGGAGGTTCCTGTGTTCCCAGGTTCCAGAGCCAGCAGAAAGATGAGGTTCCAGTGTTCCTGGGACCAGAGCTAGCAGAAAGACAGGGTTCCAGGGGTCCCAGAGCCAGCAGAAAGATGAGGTTCCAGTGTTCCCAGGTCTAGAGCCAGCAGAAGGTCAAGGTTCCAGTGTTCCCAGGTCCAGAGCCAGCAGAAAGACAGGGTTCCAGAGCCAGCAGAAAGATGAGGTTCCAGTGTTCCCAGGTCTAGAGCCAGCAGAATAATGAGGTTCCAGTTTTGCCAGGTCCCAGAGCCAGCAGAAGGACAAGGTTCCAGTGTTCCCAGGTCCCAGCGCCAGCAGAAAGACCATGTTCCAGTGTTCCCAGGTTTCAGAGCCAGCAGAAAGATGGTTCCAGTGTTCTCAGCTTTCAGAGCCAGCAGAAAGCGGAGGTTTCTGTGTTCCCAGGTTCCAGAGCCAGCAGAAAGACAAGGTTCCAGTGTTCCCAGGTCCCAAAGCCAGCAGAAAGAGAAGGTTAAAGTGTTCCCAAGTTACAAAGCCAGTAGAAAGACAAGGTTCCAGTGTTCCCATGTCTCAGAGCCAGCAGAAAGATGGGGTCCCCATGTTCCCAGGTCCCAGAGCCAGCCAAAAGACGAGGTTCCAGTGTTTACCAGGTCTAGAGCCAGCAAAATAATGAGGTTCCAGTGTTCCCAAGTCCCAGTGCCAGCAGAAAGACAAGGTTTCAGTGTTCCCAGGTCCAGAGCCAGCAGAAAGAGGAGGTTCCAGTGTTCCTGGGACTAGAGCTAGCAGAAAGACAGGGTTCCAGGGGTCCCAGAGGCAGCAGAAAGATGAGGTTCCAGTGTTCCCAGGTCTAGAGCCAGCAGAAGGACAAGGTTCCAGTGTTCCCAGGTCCAGAGCCAGCAGAAAGACAGGGTTCCAGAGCCAGCAGAAAGATGAGGTTCCAGTGTTCCCAGGTCTAGAGCCAGCAGAATAATGAGGTTCCAGTGTTCCCAGGTCCCAGCGCCAGCAGAAAGACCATGTTCCAGTGTTCCCAGGTTTCAGAGCCAGCAGAAAGATGGGGTTCCAGTGTTCCCAGCTTTCAGAGCCAGCAGAAAGCGGAGGTTTCTGTGTTCCCAGGTTTCAGAGCCAGCAGAAAGAGGATGTTCCAGTGTTCCCAGGTCTCAGAGCCAGCAGAAAGACAAGGTTCTGGTGTTTCTGGTGTTTCCAGGTCCCAGATCTAAATCAGCTAAATAATCTCCAGGGGCATCAAAACAAAAAAATGTGCACATTTATCCAGTCAATTTTCTCTAGAAGTCTGAGTAGAAAAGGCTGTCACCTGCCAGTATGCTGCAGAGAAGGACCCTTGCTCTCTGCATATAAAGCAGTGGTATCTCTGCAGAGGTCCAACCACCCAATCCCAAGCCCCCCCCCGCTCAAACAGACCTAAAGCTCTGCAATTGGCTCAGGTCCTTAGCTGTTTACAGAGTTATAGGTCTGACTTGGCAGAGGGCATGTTGGACCTCGGCAGACTGCAGAGAGTCCACTGATTCCACATAGAGCATGCTTTCCGGGACGTTTTTTTTTTAATACTCGGGCTGCTTCCTGAAGAAACCCTACTACATAAGACATTGCCCCCCTTTGGATTGGATACATCTGGAATGTATTCAGCTCAATTAAACTGGAGTCATTTGGGCTCCGAAGCAAATCTGGTTAACTTTATTGGCGGCCCCCCGCTAGCTGTACATAGTTGTCTTACCTTCACTACCCCCCACCCCCATCCCCCTGCCACTCCCTAAACCCTGTGAGGTTATCCCCAGCAAAACTGGGGGGGGGGGGGGAGTGATTAATGTGATCTGCTGTACCTAGGTGTACTGGGGATTTCTCATCACTTCCATATGCTATTACAGTGTATCACCTTGTCTATTTATGTAGAGCCCGTGTGCCATTGAGGGGGTGGGGCCTATGTGCAGAAATGAGTGATCAAAGTGACAGGGTCCCTTTAAATTAGTATCTAAACTCAGAATCCCGTTGGTGCCCAGCATAGTAATATAGGGGGAAGGTTCACCAGAACGACCGGTACAAGATCGAGGAGGGGACAGGGAAGGAATCGGCTTTGCTTAGGTGTGTAGAAGGACCAGACGCAATATAACAGCCGCTAACTGTCAGGACTGGCAGACAGCCCAATATTACTGCAATGGGTGTGTACCCGGAGATGATTATCCATGTTGTAGATCTTAATCTTCATTCACACGTGTCATAACAACCCAAGGGGATGAAATCTCTTCTCATATCTGAGGATCTCTTGTTAGTCTTGGGTGGAGTTCTCCATTGAAGGATATGTACAGACTAATATGGAACACTCATTGCTTACAAACATCATTGTGACAAGACTTGCCTTAATACATCTAGTAAAAGAAGTCTTCAGATACCATTTTAGTAATGATCACAAATCTTCAACCAAAGTTGGTGGGTCGGGCTTTGTGAGGGGCACCATCAGTGTCTACTGGGACTCCAGAAGGAGTCTGGATGTCTCGGCAGCCCTTGTCGGCACTGTAAACCATTGATGCAAGGTGACAACACATTAGCAAATTAAAGGCAGCTGTAACGTTCAGGGGTCAGACTTGGAGGCCAGTAGCTACAGCAGTAGAGGGACTCCCACCAACCAGCTGGATAAATACACAAACATGTCACCCTGGTGGATGACATGGGCTCACCCAAGGTACTTTCTGTAAGTGCGAACCAGTATTCACCAGAGCTCCTGATACCGGGGATGAGTTTTGCTGTGTGTTGGTAACAGGTCACAGTCCTCAGGATCACCCCACCAGCAGGTGAGCAAGCCGGGGTCCAGTAGCAGATATAGTAGGTAAGGATCAATCAGAAGCATAGTCCGTAAACAAGCCAAAGGTCAGTAACAAGTGGTTGCGGGTAAGGATCAAGCACAAGCGTAGTTTGAGGGACAAGCCAAAGGTCAGTAACAAGTGGTAGTGGTGATGGGGACAGCAGCGCAAAGGAGCAAGATATCGGCTGGAGAGAGCGCAACAATCTGGCAAACAGGAAGTGTAGAGATATGGCCTAAATCAGGAAGTTCATGGGAGGAGCAAAGAGTTCAAGGTTCACCCGAAAAAAGAGACAAGACTAGAAAGTTCAAAGGATCAGTCAGGGAGCTGTCCAGCATCACAGGTGGCACAGCAAGAAGAACCACTGCTGGAACGCAGCAGGGGTTGTGGGTTCAGATCCCGGTTCTGACAGCAGCATTCAGTTGCCCTCAAACAAGAAGCAATGCCTGAACAGAACTGGACCAGATGGTGGGTTCTCTGATTCAGTTGTTTCTACACTTTGAAAAGGTAGGAAGGCTCCTTCGAGGAAGATTTAGCACAGGACTTGGAAATCTTATACTGCCTGCTGTGATGCCGGGGGTTTTCATCCTCGCAGGTTTGTTGTCAGCCGTATCTTAGCTTTTCTCCAAATGGTTGATCTGTGACTGGCCTTAGGTATGATTATTGGTCAGATGTCATCCTTGGTAGTCATTTTTTAGAGACCAATTTCTTCTCATTCCTTGGTGTGTGCCTTTTGTACAGGGTGTCCAGCGAATTGCTCCTCCAGTCAGACCGCCGTTGACTCTGCGGGATGTCAGTTTTGTTCATTCTGTTATACAGAAATCTTTGAGCCCATTTGGGACCTTCCCTGGTTCTTTTGATGGTTGTTTCTAGTTACCATACTTTGGCTAGTGGGGTTTGGGAACTGGCTGACCTTTCCTGTAAGGGATCATTCCTGGTTCTCCAATGTTTTGCATGGACAAAGCAGAGGTTCACATTAAAGTAAGCCTGCCATGAAAGATCAGAGGTCTCCATTGCTGACCTGCCCTTTGAAGATGCTGGTTGCTTGGCTGTCATGCTGAAGCATTGGCTCAGTTACTTTGAGAGTCATTGAGTCCTAACTTTTATTTGCTGCATACTTCTTCTGGGTCTGTGCCAGGCAACTAGCATTATCAGAAAAGGACCAGCATGGCAGCCCCGTCCTCTGTACAGGAATGTGATTGGTGGATGTGCTCTGGTTGGTCAGTGATGATACAGAGTGTGTTCTTGTTATGGCGATCGCTCACTTCATCATTTTGTAGACTCCTCGTTCAGTTGAACTCCTTGCTGGTCGCCATGTGTGGCTTTAGCAGTTTTTGGACAATCAAGCTTCTTCCTGGAAATGAAGAGCGGTAAATCCATTAACTCCCAGCCAAATCTCTGAATGCTCCGCGCTTATCTCTTCAGAGGAGAGTTATTCTGAGCAGAATGGATTTTTCAGGAAAAGAACACTGTGTACCGATACAAGCTCGGCTCTTACCTCAGTGACAGCGCTTCACCGTGACCAGAATAAATTATCAGACGTGAGGAGAGGAGAGCACTCACTGGAAGGATCAGACATGTGAGGAGAGGAGAGCATTTACTGGAAGGAACAGACATGTGAGGAGAGCTTTTACTGGAAGAATCAGACGTGTGAGGAGAGGAGAGAGAGCTCACTGGAAGAATCAGATCTGTGAGGAGAGGAGAGCGCTTACTGGAAGGATCAGATCTGTGAGGAGAGGAGAGAGTGCTCACTGGAAGGATCAGACGTGTGAGGAGAGGAGAGAGCGCTCACTGGAAGAATCAGACATGTGAGGAGAGGAGAGCACTCACTGAAAGAATCAGACAAGTGAGGAGAGGAGAGCGTTTACTGGAAGGATCAGACATGTGAGGAGAGAGCGCTCACTGGAAGAATCAGACATGTGAGGAGAGGAGAGCACCAACTGGAAGAATCAGACATGTGAGGAGAGGAGAGCGTTTACTGGAAGAATCAGACATGTGAGGAGAGGAGAGCACTCACTGGAAGAATCAGACATGTGAGGAGAGGAGAGCACTCACTGGAAGAATCAGACATGTGAGGAGAGGAGAGAGCGCTCACTGGAAGAATCAGACATGTGAGGAGAGGAGAGAGCGCTCACTGGAAGAATCAGACATGTGAGGAGAGGAGAGCACTCACTGGAAGAATCAGACATGTGAGGAGAGGAGAGAGCCCTCACTGGAAGAATCAGACATGTGAGGAGAGGAGAGCGTTTACTGGAAGGATCAGACATGTAAGGAGAGGAGAGCCCTCACTGGAAGGATCAGATCTGTGAGGAGAGGAGAGTGCTCACTGGAAGAATCAGACGTGTGAGGAGAGGAGAGAGCGCTCACTGGAAGGATCAGACATATGAGGAGAGAGCTCACTGGAAGAATCAGATCTGTGAGGAGAGGAGAGAGCGCTCACTGGAAGGATCAGACATATGAGGAGAGCGCTCACTGGAAGGATCAGACATGTGAGGAGAGAGCGCTCACTGGAAGAATCAGACATGTGAGGAGAGGAGAGCACTCACTGGAAGAATCAGACATGTGAGGAGAGGAGAGAGCCCTCCCTGGAAGAATCAGACATGTGAGGAGAGGAGAGCGTTTACTGGAAGGATCAGACATGTAAGGAGAGGAGAGCCCTCACTGGAAGGATCAGATCTGTGAGGAGAGGAGAGTGCTCACTGGAAGAATCAGACATGTGAGGAGAGGAGAGCACCAACTGGAAGAATCAGACATGTGAGGAGAGGAGAGCGTTTACTGGAAGGATCAGACATGTAAGGAGAGGAGAGCCCTCACTGGAAGGATCAGATCTGTGAGGAGAGGAGAGTGCTCACTGGAAGAATCAGACGTGTGAGGAGAGGAGAGCGTTTACTGGAAGGATCAGACATGTGAGGAGAGTGCGCTCACTGGAAGAATCAGACATGTGAGGAGAGGAGAGCGTTTACTGGAAGGATCAGACATGTGAGGAGAGCATTTACTGGAAGAATCAGACGTGTGAGGAGAGGAGAGAGAGCTCACTGGAAGGATCAGATCTGTGAGGAGAGGAGAGCGCTCACTGGAAGGATCAGACATGTGAGGAGAGGAGAGCGTTTACTGGAAGGATCAGACATGTAAGGAGAGGAGAGAGAGCTCACTGGAAGGATCAGATCTGTGAGGAGAGGAGAGCGCTCACTGGAAGGATCAGACATGTGAGGAGAGAGAGCTCACTGGAAGAATCAGACATGTGAGGAGAGGAGAGAGAGCTCACTGGAGGGATCAGATCTGTGAGGAGAGGAGAGCGCTCACTGGAAGGATCAGACGTGAGGAGAGAAGAGAGAGCTCACTGGAAGGATCAGACGCGTGAGGAGAGGAGATCGTTTACTGGAAGGATCAGACATGTGAGGAGAGGAGAGAGAGCTCCCTGGAAGGATCAGACGCGTGAGGAGAGGAGAGCGTTTACTGGAAGGATCAGATGTCTGAGGAGAGGAGAGAGCGCTCACTGGAAAGATCAGACGTGTGAAGAGAGGAGAGGGCTCACTGGAAGGATCAGACATGTGAGGAGAGGAGAGAGAGCTCCCTGGAAGGATCAGACGCGTGAGGAGAGGAGAGCGTTTACTGGAAGGATCAGATGTCTGAGGAGAGGAGAGAGCGCTCACTGGAAAGATCAGACGTGTGAAGAGAGGAGAGCGCTCACTGGAAAGATCAGACGTGTGAAGAGAGGAGAGCGCTCACTGGAAGAATCAGACATGTGAGGAGAGCCCTCACTGGAAGGATCAGACATGTGAGGAGAGGAGAGAGTGCTCACTGGAAGGATCAGACGTGAGGAAAGGAGAGAGAGCTCACTGGAAGGATCAGACATGTGGGGAGAGGAGAGAGAGCTCACTGGAAGGATCAGATGTGGGGAGAGGAGAGAGCGCTCACTGGAAGGATCAGATCTGTGAGGAGAGGAGAAAGAGCTCACTGGAAGGATCAGACGTGTCAGGAGAGGAGAGAGCCTCACTGGAAGGATCAGACATGTGAGGAGAGGAGAGCACTCACTGGAAGGATCAGATCTGTGAGGAGAGGAGAGAGCGCTCACTGGAAGGATCAGATCTGTGAGGAGAGGAGAGCGCTCACTGGAAGGATCAGACATGTGAGGAGAGGAGAGAGAGCTCACTGGAAGGATCAGACATGTGAGGAGAGGAGAGAGAGCTCACTGGAAGGATCAGACGTGTGAGGAGAGGAGAGAGCCCTCACTGGAAGGATCAGATCTGTAAGCAGAGGAGAGTGCTTACTGGAAGGATCAGACGTGTGAGGAGAGGAGAGAGCGCTCACTGGAAGGATCAGACATATGAGGAGAGAGCTCACTGGAAGGATCAGACGTGTGAGGAGAGGAGAGAGCGCTCACTGGAAGGATCAGACATATGAGGAGAGAGCTCACTGGAAGAATCAGATCTGTGAGGAGAGGAGAGAGAGCTCACTGGAAGGATCAGATCTGTGAGGAGAGGAGAGAGAGCTCACTGGAAGGATCAGACATGTAAGGAGAGGAGAGCCCTCACTGGAAGGATCAGATCTGTGAGCAGAGGAGAGTGCTCACTGGAAGGATCAGACGTGTGAGGAGAGGAGAGAGCGCTCACTGGAAGGATCAGACATATGAGGAGAGAGCTCACTGGAAGGATCAGACGTGTGAGGAGAGGAGAGAGCGCTCACTGGAAGGATCAGACATATGAGGAGAGAGCTCACTGGAAGAATCAGACGTGTGAGGAGAGGAGAGAGCGCTCACTGGAAGGATCAGACATATGAGGAGAGAGCTCACTGGAAGAATCAGATCTGTGAGGAGAGGAGAGAGCGCTCACTGGAAGAATCAGACATGTGAGGAGAGAGCGCTCACTGGAAGAATCAGACATGTGAGGAGAGGAGAGCACTCACTGGAAGAATCGGACATGTGAGAAGAGGAGAGCGTTTACTGGAAGGATCAGACATGTGAGGAGAGAGCGCTCACTGGAAGAATCAGACATGTGAGGAGAGGAGAGCGTTTACTGGAAGGATCAGACATGTGAGGAGAGCATTTACTGGAAGAATCAGACGTGTGAGGAGAGGAGAGAGAGCTCACTGGAAGGATCAGATCTGTGAGTAGAGGAGAGCGTTTACTGGAAGGATCAGACATGTGAGGAGAGCCCTCACTGGAAGGATCAGACATCTGAGGAGAGGAGAGAGCTTGCACTGGAAGGATCAGACATCTGAGGAGAGGAGAGAGCCCTCACTGGAAGGATCAGACATCTGAGGAGAGGAGAGAGCCCTCACTGGAAGGATCAGACATCTGAGGAGAGGAGAGAGCTTGCACTGGAAGGATCAGACATCTTAGGAGAGGTGAGAGCCCTCACTGAAAGTATCAGACATCTGAGGAGAGGAGAGAGCCCTCACTGGAAGGATCAGACATTTGAGGAGAGGAGAGAGCTCTCACTGGAAGGATCAGACATCTGAGGAGAGGTGAGAGCCCTCACTGGAAGGATCAGACATCTGAGGAGAGGAGAGAGCCCTCACTGGAAGGATCAGACATCTGAGGAGAGGAGAGAGCCCTCACTGGAAGGATCAGACATCTGAGGAGAGGAGAGAGAGGTTTGTTGTCAGCCGTATCTTAGCTTTTCTCCAAATGGTTGATCTGTGACTGGCCTTAGGTATGATTATTGGTCAGATGTCATCCTTGGTAGTCATTTTTTAGAGACCAATTTCTTCTCATTCCTTGGTGTGTGCCTTTTGTACAGGGTGTCCAGCGAATTGCTCCTCCAGTCAGACCGCCGTTGACTCTGCGGGATGTCAGTTTTGTTCATTCTGTTATACAGAAATCTTTGAGCCCATTTGGGACCTTCCCTGGTTCTTTTGATGGTTGTTTCTAGTTACCATACTTTGGCTAGTGGGGTTTGGGAACTGGCTGACCTTTCCTCTAAGGGATCATTCCTGGTTCTCCAATGTTTTGCATGGACAAAGCAGAGGTTCACATTAAAGTAAGCCTGCCATGAAAGATCAGAGGTCTCCATTGCTGACCTGCCCTTTGAAGATGCTGGTTGCTTGGCTGTCATGCTGAAGCATTGGCTCAGTTACTTTGAGAGTCATTGAGTCCTAACTTTTATTTGCTGCATACTTCTTCTGGGTCTGTGCCAGGCAACTAGCATTATCAGAAGAGGACCAGCATGGCAGCCCCGTCCTCTGTACAGGAATGTGATTGGTGGATGTGCTCTGGTTGGTCAGTGATGATACAGAGTGTGTTCTTGTTATGGCGATCGCTCACTTCATCATTTTGTAGACTCCTCGTTCAGTTGAACTCCTTGCTGGTCGCCATGTGTGGCTTTAGCAGTTTTTGGACAATCAAGCTTCTTCCTGGAAATGAAGAGCGGTAAATCCATTAACTCCCAGCCAAATCTCTGAATGCTCCGCGCTTATCTCTTCAGAGGAGAGTTATTCTGAGCAGAATGGATTTTTCAGGAAAAGAACACTGTGTACCGATACAAGCTCGGCTCTTACCTCAGTGACAGCGCCTCACCGTGACCAGAATAAATTATCAGACGTGAGGAGAGGAGAGCACTCACTGGAAGGAACAGACATGTGAGGAGAGTGTTTACCGGAAGGATCAGACATGTGAGGAGAGCTTTTACTGGAAGAATCAGACGTGTGAGGAGAGGAGAGAGAGCTCACTGGAAGAATCAGATCTGTGAGGAGAGGAGAGCGCTTACTGGAAGGATCAGATCTGTGAGGAGAGGAGAGAGTGCTCACTGGAAGGATCAGACGTGTGAGGAGAGGAGAGAGCGCTCACTGGAAGAATCAGACATGTGAGGAGAGGAGAGCACTCACTGAAAGAATCAGACAAGTGAGGAGAGGAGAGCGTTTACTGGAAGGATCAGACATGTGAGGAGAGAGCGCTCACTGGAAGAATCAGACATGTGAGGAGAGGAGAGCGTTTACTGGAAGAATCAGACATGTGAGGAGAGGAGAGCACTCACTGAAAGAATCAGACAAGTGAGGAGAGGAGAGCGTTTACTGGAAGGATCAGACATGTGAGGAGAGGAGAGCACTCACTGGAAGAATCAGACATGTGAGGAGAGGAGAGCGTTTACTGGAAGAATCAGACATGTGAGGAGAGGAGAGCACTCACTGGAAGAATCAGACATGTGAGGAGAGGAGAGCACTCACTGGAAGAATCAGACATGTGAGGAGAGGAGAGAGCGCTCACTGGAAGAATCAGACATGTGAGGAGAGGAGAGAGCCCTCACTGGAAGAATCAGACATGTGAGGAGAGGAGAGCGTTTACTGGAAGGATCAGACATGTAAGGAGAGGAGAGCCCTCACTGGAAGGATCAGATCTGTGAGGAGAGGAGAGTGCTCACTGGAAGAATCAGACGTGTGAGGAGAGGAGAGCGCTCACTGGAAGAATCAGACATGTGAGGAGAGGAGAGTGCTCACTGGAAGAATCAGACGTGTGAGGAGAGGAGAGAGCGCTCACTGGAAGGATCAGACATATGAGGAGAGAGCTCACTGGAAGAATCAGATCTGTGAGGAGAGGAGAGAGCGCTCACTGGAAGGATCAGACATATGAGGAGAGCGCTCACTGGAAGGATCAGACATGTGAGGAGAGAGCGCTCACTGGAAGAATCAGACATGTGAGGAGAGGAGAGCACTCACTGGAAGAATCAGACATGTGAGGAGAGGAGAGAGCCCTCCCTGGAAGAATCAGACATGTGAGGAGAGGAGAGCGTTTACTGGAAGGATCAGACATGTAAGGAGAGGAGAGCCCTCACTGGAAGGATCAGATCTGTGAGGAGAGGAGAGTGCTCACTGGAAGAATCAGACGTGTGAGAAGAGGAGAGCGTTTACTGGAAGGATCAGACATGTGAGGAGAGTGCGCTCACTGGAAGAATCAGACATGTGAGGAGAGGAGAGCGTTTACTGGAAGGATCAGACATGTGAGGAGAGCATTTACTGGAAGAATCAGACGTGTGAGGAGAGGAGAGAGAGCTCACTGGAAGGATCAGATCTGTGAGGAGAGGAGAGCGCTCACTGGAAGGATCAGACATGTGAGGAGAGGAGAGCGTTTACTGGAAGGATCAGACATGTAAGGAGAGGAGAGGGAGCTCACTGGAAGGATCAGATCTGTGAGGAGAGGAGAGCGCTCACTGGAAGGATCAGACATGTGAGGAGAGAGAGCTCACTGGAAGAATCAGACATGTGAGGAGAGGAGAGAGAGCTCACTGGAGGGATCAGATCTGTGAGGAGAGGAGAGCGCTCACTGGAAGGATCAGACGTGAGGAGAGAAGAGAGAGCTTACTGGAAGGATCAGACGCGTGAGGAGAGGAGATCGTTTACTGGAAGGATCAGACATGTGAGGAGAGGAAAGAGAGCTCCCTGGAAGGATCAGACGCGTGAGGAGAGGAGAGCGTTTACTGGAAGGATCAGATGTCTGAGGAGAGGAGAGAGCGCTCACTGGAAAGATCAGACGTGTGAAGAGAGGAGAGCGCTCACTGGAAGGATCAGACATGTGAGGAGAGAGAGCTCACTGGAAGAATCAGACATGTGAGGAGAGCCCTCACTGGAAGGATCAGACATGTGAGGAGAGGAGAGAGTGCTCACTGGAAGGATCAGACGTGAGGAAAGGAGAGAGAGCTCACTGGAAGGATCAGACATGTGGGGAGAGGAGAGAGAGCTCACTGGAAGGATCAGATGTGGGGAGAGGAGAGAGCGCTCACTGGAAGGATCAGATCTGTGAGGAGAGGAGAAAGAGCTCACTGGAAGGATCAGACGTGTCAGGAGAGGAGAGAGCCTCACTGGAAGGATCAGACATGTGAGGAGAGCACTCACTGGAAGGATCAGATCTGTGAGGAGAGGAGAGAGCGCTCACTGGAAGGATCAGATCTGTGAGGAGAGGAGAGCGCTCACTGGAAGGATCAGACATGTGAGGAGAGGAGAGAGAGCTCACTGGAAGGATCAGACATGTGAGGAGAGGAGAGAGAGCTCACTGGAAGGATCAGACGTGTGAGGAGAGGAGAGAGCCCTCACTGGAAGGATCAGATCTGTAAGCAGAGGAGAGTGCTTACTGGAAGGATCAGACGTGTGAGGAGAGGAGAGAGCGCTCACTGGAAGGATCAGACATATGAGGAGAGAGCTCACTGGAAGGATCAGACGTGTGAGGAGAGGAGAGAGCGCTCACTGGAAGGATCAGACATTTGAGGAGAGAGCTCACTGGAAGAATCAGATCTGTGAGGAGAGGAGAGAGAGCTCACTGGAAGGATCAGACATGTAGGGAGAGGAGAGCCCTCACTGGAAGGATCAGATCTGTGAGCAGAGGAGAGTGCTCACTGGAAGGATCAGACGTGTGAGGAGAGGAGAGAGCGCTCACTGGAAGGATCAGACATATGAGGAGAGAGCTCACTGGAAGGATCAGACGTGTGAGGAGAGGAGAGAGCGCTCACTGGAAGGATCAGACATATAAGGAGAGAGCTCACTGGAAGAATCAGACGTGTGAGGAGAGGAGAGAGCGCTCACTGGAAGGATCAGACATATGAGGAGAGAGCTCACTGGAAGAATCAGACATGTGAGGAGAGAGCGCTCACTGGAAGAATCAGACATGTGAGGAGAGGAGAGCACTCACTGGAAGAATCGGACATGTGAGAAGAGGAGAGCGTTTACTGGAAGGATCAGACATGTGAGGAGAGAGCGCTCACTGGAAGAATCAGACATGTGAGGAGAGGAGAGCGTTTACTGGAAGGATCAGACATGTGAGGAGAGCATTTACTGGAAGAATCAGACGTGTGAGGAGAGGAGAGAGAGCTCACTGGAAGGATCAGATCTGTGAGTAGAGGAGAGCGTTTACTGGAAGGATCAGACATGTGAGGAGAGCCCTCACTGGAAGGATCAGACATCTGAGGAGAGGAGAGAGCTTGCACTGGAAGGATCAGACATCTGAGGAGAGGAGAGAGCCCTCACTGGAAGGATCAGACATCTGAGGAGAGGAGAGAGCCCTCACTGGAAGGATCAGACATCTGAGGAGAGGAGAGAGCTTGCACTGGAAGGATCAGACATCTTAGGAGAGGTGAGAGCCCTCACTGAAAGTATCAGACATCTGAGGAGAGGAGAGAGCCCTCACTGGAAGGATCAGACATTTGAGGAGAGGAGAGAGCTCTCACTGGAAGGATCAGACATCTGAGGAGAGGTGAGAGCCCTCACTGGAAGGATCAGACATCTGAGGAGAGGAGAGAGCCCTCACTGGAAGGATCAGACATCTGAG
The DNA here is from genome assembly GCA_037952925.1 of Lithobates clamitans. Lineage (NCBI taxonomy): Eukaryota > Metazoa > Chordata > Amphibia > Anura > Ranidae > Lithobates > Lithobates clamitans. The sequence goes on from JBBGZY010003566.1 coordinate 25,956, forward strand.
GAGAGGAGAGAGCCCTCACTGGAAGGATCAGACATCTGAGGAGAGGAGAGAGCTCTCACTGGAAGGATCAGACATCTGAGGAGAGGAGAGAGCCCTCACTGGAAGGATCAGATCTGTGAGGAGAGGAGAAGAGATCCCTCACTGGAAGGATCAGATCTGTGAGGAGAGGAGAAAGAGCTCACTGGAAGGATCAGACATGTGAGGAGAGGATAGAGCGCTCACTGGAAGGATCAGACATGTGAGGAGAGGAGAGAGCGCTCACTGGAAGGATCAGACATGTGAGGAGAGGAGAGAGCGCACACTGGAAGGATCAGACATGTGAGGAGAGGAGAGAGCGCACACTGGAAGGATCAGACATGTGAGGAGAGGAGAGAGCGCACACTGGAAGGATCAGACATGTGAGGAGAGAGCGCTGACTGGAAGGATCAGATCTATGAGGAGAGGAGGGAGCACTCACTGGAAGGATGAGATCTGTGAGGAGAGGAGAGCCCTCACTGGAAGGATCAGATCTGTGAGGAGAGGAGAGAGCGCTCACTGGAAGGATCAGACATGTGAGGAGAGGAGAGAGCGCACACTGGAAGGATCAGACATGTGAGGAGAGAGCGCTCACTGGAAGGATCAGATCTATGAGGAGAGGAGGGAGCACTCACTGGAAGGATGAGATCTGTGAGGAGAGGAGAGCCCTCACTGGAAGGATCAGATCTGTGAGGAGAGGAGAGAGCGCTCACTGGAAGGATCAGACATGTGAGGAGAGGAGAGAGCGCACACTGGAATGATCAGACATGTGAGGAAAGTAGAGAGCTCTCTCTGCAGGTAAAGCAGTGGTGGGGATCAGGCTTGTGTCTCAAATGGGTGGGGGTCTCATTTATCTATCATACAGCCCAGTATGCAGCTCTTGCAATGATCAAGTTGTGGTGGATTGGCCTTTCTGGTCTCCGGAGTCTGGTGATGATCTAGTTCTGGTAGACGGACCTCTCTGGTCCCCGGTGATGAACTAGTTGTGGTAGACTCTTGTCTCTGGTCTCCTGCGATAATCTAGTTGAGGTGGACTGTGTTCTCCAGTCCCTGTTGAGGATCTAGTTGTGGCAGACTGGTCTCCGGTCTCTTGCGATGGTCTAGTTGTGGTAGACTCTGGTCTCCTGTGATGATCTAGTTTTGGTAGATGGTCTTCTCTGGTCTTCAGTGATGATCTAGTTGTGGTAGATGGGCTTCTCTGGTCTCCCAGTGATGATCTAGTTTTGGTAGATGGGCCTCTCTGGACTCCGGTGATGATCTAGTTGTGGTAGACTATGGTCTCTGGTCTCCTGTGATGATCTAGTTTTGGTAGATGGGCCTCCCTGGTCTCCGGTGATGATCTAGTTGTGGTAGACTCTGGTCTCCTGTGATGATCTAGTTTTGGTAGATGGTCTTCTCTGGTCTTCAGTGATGATCTAGTTGTGGTAGATGGGCTTCTCTGGTCTCCCAGTGATGATCTAGTTTTGGTAGATGGGCCTCTCTGGACTCCGGTGATGATCTAGTTGTGGTAGACTCTGGTCTCTGGTCTCCTGTGATGATCTAGTTTTGGTAGATGGGCCTCCCTGGTCTCCGGTGATGATCTAGTTTTGGTAGATGGGTCTCTCTGGTCTCTGGTGTTGATTTAGTTGTGGTAGACTCTGGTCTCCGGTGATGATCTAGTTTTGGTAGATGGACTTCTCTGCTCTCTGGTGATGATCTAGTTGTGGTAGACTCTGGTCTCCGGTCGCTTGTGATGATCTAGTTTTGGTAGATGGGCTTCTCTGGTCTCCGGTGATGATCTAGTTATGGTAGATGGTCTTCTCTGGTCTTCAGTGATGATCTAGTTGTGGTAGACTCTGGTCTCCGGTCTCCAGTGATGATCTAGTTTTGGTAGATGGGCCTCTCTGGTCTCTGTTGATGATCTAGTTGTGGTAGACTCTGGTCTCCGGTCTCCTGTGATGATCTAGTTTTGGTAGATGGGCTTCTCTGGTCTCCGGTGATGATCTAGTTTTGGTAGATGGGCTTCTCTGGTCTCCAGTGATGATCTAGTTTTGGTAGATCGGCTTCTCTGGACTCCGGTGATGATCTAGTTGTGGTAGACTCTGGTCTCTGGTGATGATCTAGTTTTGGTAGATGGACTTCTCTGCTCTCTGGTGATGATCTAGTTGGGGTAGACTCTGGTCTCCGGTCACTTGTGATGATCTAGTTTTGGTAGATGGGCTTCTCTGGTCTCCAGTGATGATCTAGTTTTGGTAGACTCTGGTCTCCAGTCACTTGTGATGATCTAGTTTTGGTAGATGGGCTTCTCTGGTCTCCAGTGATGATCTAGTTTTGGTAGATGGGCTTCTCTGGTCTCCGGTGATGATCTAGTTGTGGTAGACTCTGGTCTCCGGTCACTTGTGATGATCTAGTTTTGGTAGATGGGCTTCTCTGGTCTCCGGTGATGATCTAGTTGTGGTAGACTCTGGTCTCTGGTGATGATCTAGTTTTCGTAGATGGACTTCTCTGCTCTCTGGTGATGATCTAGTTGTGGTAGACTCTGGTCTCCGGTCACTTGTGATGATCTAGTTTTGGTAGATGGGCTTCTCTGGTCTCCAGTGATGATCTAGTTTTGGTAGACTCTGGTCTCCAGTCACTTGTGATGATCTAGTTTTGGTAGATGGGCTTCTCTGGTCTCCAGTGATGATCTAGTTTTGGTAGATGGGCTTCTCTGGTCTCCGGTGATGATCTAGTTGTGGTAGACTCTGGTCTCCGGTCACTTGTGATGATCTAGTTTTGGTAGATGGGCTTCTCTGGTCTCCGGTGATGATCTAGTTTTGGTAGACTCTGGTCTCCGGTCACTTGTGATGATCTAGTTTTGGTAGATGGGCTTCTCTGGTCTCCAGTGATGATCTAGTTTTGGTAGATGGGCTTCTCTGGTCTCTGGTGATGATCTAGTTGTGGTAGACAAGCCTCTCTGGTCTCCAGTTTGCAGGGAGGACATGTTATGTAAACCTTGGAGGAGGATGTGATGAAAATTGAGGCTTTGTAACGAGTCACTGAATGTATCCCGCTGTCTGATTACAGAGATCATCATACGGTACTTGTTCTCTGAGCGGGGGATGGGTGCCTTTATTGAGATTCGGAGGCAGATAAACAGTGGAGAGGAATATAAATGTTATACAGAGTCAGAGGAGCAACAAGGTGTTTAAAGGGGAACACCGTATGAAAACTTTATGGAAATCCTTCAATCCTGCCTGAATTTCTGTGCCGTCTCAATGAGTCCTCCCAGTTCTTCTCATGGACTACAGAACAACTCTCCCCAATATTGTGGAGAGGGATTCAGTCATTTAACAGAAGACAGCTGAGCAGGGCTGACACCATTCTGTGTCACCATTCTGTGTACAGTCTTGAGAAGGAGGTGAGGAGGTTCTGTACTTGTCCATCCAGTGATGAGGAATCCTCCTTGTAGGGAGATGGACATTCATAACCCCCCCCAGAGCCTTCATTGGGATGATAGGAAGATGTCTGGATCGCAGGACGTTCCTCTTTTATTACTTCAATCTTCATTATGATGGTGGAGAGATCACTGAAATCCCGCGTCTAGACGCCGCTTCCCGTGTGTTATTTATAGAACTTCAGCTCAATGAGTTTGTAGTTCTATTTGGAACACCGAGACTGGCACAGGCTCATTAACCCCTTCAATACCGGCACTTCCCCCCTTCCTGCCCCCCCCCCAATACCGGCACTTCCCCCCCTTCCTGCCCAGGACAATGTTCAGCTTTCAGCGCTGTCACACTTTGAATGACAATTACGCGGTCGTTGTACACTGTACACAAACACATTTTTATCATTTTCTTCACACAAACAGCTTTCTTTCGCTGGTATTTCATCACTGCCGGGTTTTTTATGTATTACAAAAAAAGACCAAAAATTTAGAAAAAAAAAAAGTTTTTTTTTTTTTTTTTTCTGTCAGTAAATTTTGTAACTAAGTAATTTTTCGCCTTCACTGATGTGCGCTGATGAGGCGGCACTGATGGGAATTACTGATGGGCACTGATAAGCGGCACTGATGGGAATTACTGATGGGCACTGATAAGCGGTACTGATGGGCATTGATGAGGCGGCACTGAAAAGCGGCACTGATGGGCATTGATGAGGTGGCACTGATGGGAATTACTGATGGGCACTGATAAGCGGCACTGATGGGCATTGATGAGGCGGCACTGATGGGCATTGATGAGGCGGCACTGAAAAGCGGCACTGATGGGCATTGATGAGGTGGCACTGATGGGAATTACTGATGGGCACTGATGCACAGCAGTGATGGGCATTGATGAGGCGGCACTGATGGGCATTGATGAGGCGGAACTGATGGGAATTACTGATGGGCACTGATGAGGCGGCACTGATGGGCATTGATGAGGCGGCACTAATGGGAATTACTGATGGGCACTGATAAGCGGCACTGATGGGCATTGATGAGGCGGCACTGATGGGCATTGATGAGGCGGCACTGATGGGCATTGATGAGGTGGCACTGATGGGAATTACTGATGGTCACTGATGGGCACTGATAGGCGGCACTGACTGGCATTGCTAATGGGCACTGATTGGTGGCACTTGTGGGCAGTGGTCGGCACTGATTACATCCCTAGATGTCCTCTGTGTGGAGATGCCCCTGATTGGCTCTCCTCTCCTCAGACTCTGTCAGTGTGAGGCGAGGAGAGCCGCTTACCGGCATTTCCTTGTTTACATGTGACCGGCTGTGACTGGACAGAGCCGATCACATGGTTAAAGAGATGCCGACGCGGCTCTTTACAGAGATGGGGGTCACGCCCTGTCCTAGCAACACGGCGCGACACGCGAGAACGGCCGTTCTGGGACGCCGTCATATGAGGGTGGGTGGGCAGAGACACTGACCCCCTATATTCTTCCTGTGTACCCTTCAACAATACCCGTCACTTCCTGGTATGGAGGATCATGTGACCTCTTCCACTGTCACAGCAGCCAATTACTAGGGGTAAGTAATGTCATGTGACTGCGGGAGTGACGCCACCACACCCCCTGAACTGGGCAAGCTGCCCTCAATGATGAGCAGTATTGTCTGTGATCTCCCTGCAGCAGAGGACAAAGGACCAGTCACCAGTATTGTCTGTGATCTCCCTGCAGCAGAGGACAAAGGACCAGTCACCAGTATTGTCTGTGATCTCCCTGCAGCAGAGGACCAGTCACCGGTATTGTCTGTGATCTCCCTGCAGCAGAGGACAAAGGACCAGTCACCAGTATTGTCTGTGATCTCCCTGCAGCAGAGGACAAAGGACCAGTCACCAGTAGTGTCTGTGATCGCTCTGCAGCAGAGGACAGAGGACCAGTCACCAGTATTGTCTGATCTCCCTGCAGCAAAGGACCAGTCACCAGTATTGTCTGATCTCCCTGCAGCAGAGGACAGAGGACCAGTCACCAGTAGTGTCTGTGATCTCCCTGCAGCAGAGGACAAAGGACCAGTCACCAGTATTGTCTGATCTCCCTGCAGCAGAGGACAAAGGACCAGTCACTGGTATTGTCTGTGATCTCCCTGCAGCAAAGAACCAGTCACCAGTATTGTCTGTGATCTCCCTGCAGCAGAGGACAAAGTTCCAGTCACCTGTATTGTCTGTGATCGCCCTGCAGCAGAGGACAAAGTTCCAGTCACCTGTATTGTCTGTGATCTCCCTGCAGCAGAGGACAGAGGACCAGTCACCAGTATTGTCTGTGATCTCCCTGCAGCAGAGGACAGAGGACCAGTCACCAGTATTGTCTGTGATCTCCCTGCAGCAGAGGACAAAGGACCAGTCACCAGTATTGTCTGTGATCTCCCTGCAGCAGAGGACAAAGTTCCAGTCACCAGTATTGTCTGTGATCTCCCTGCAGCAGAGGACAAAGGACCAGTCTCCAGTATTGTCTGTGATCTCCCTGCAGCAGAGGACCAGTCACCAGTATTGTCTGTGATCTCCCTGCAGCAGAGGACAGAGGACCAGTCACCAGTATTGTCTGTGATCTCCCTGCAGCAGAGGACAAAGGACCAGTCACCAGTATTGTCTGTGATCTCCCTGCAGCAGAGGACAGAGGACCGGTCACCAGTATTGTCTGTGATCTCCCTGCAGCAGAGGACAAAGGACCAGTCACCAGTATTGTCTGTGATCTCCCTGCAGCAGAGGACAAAGGACCAGTCACCTATATTGTCTGTGATCTCCCTGCAGCAGAGGACAAAGGACCAGTCACCTATATTGTCTGTGATCTCCCTGCAGCAGAGGACCAGTCACCGGTATTGTCTGTGATCTCCCTGCAGCAGAGGACAAAGGATGGTCACAGGTCTTCACTGAGTTAATGTCCCTTTTAAATTGCACCTGTCCCCAAACAGAGTCAGTCAGTAGAAACAGAGCTGTTTAAATCTCAGAACTGGATGGCCAGGAATGTAAATTCTTTGTCAGGTGAACCATCTGTGGTGTATTGTAGTTTTGCCCGGAGTTCTGCTTTAGCTGTGGGAACACGTCATTGATTGCAGTGGGTAGGCGGGGCTCGGTGGTGTCATTAGAATAAAGCCGACTTTTCCTTTCTTAGGATTGAGGTGTGATGACTCCTGGGGAATTTTTTTTCCATCATTATTTCCAGAGATAATTTTTCTCACCTGCCTGGAAATAATTGATGGAAAGTTCTAGAGCTCCGGACGCACCTTCTCCTCATAATCAACCTGTGACCTCCAGACTCGTGATTCACTCCACAGAGCCGTTCCACCATCCCGAGGAACCCTTCATTGGTGGTCATAGATCTGAGATACAAGTCAGTGTGATTCCCTCCACAGAGCCGTTCCACCATCCAGAGGAATCCTTCATTGGTGGTCATAGATCTACTAAACAAGTCAGTGTGATTCCCTCCACAGATCCGTTCCACCATCCCCAGGAACCCTTCATTGATGGTCATAGATCTACTAAACAAGTCAGTGTGATTCCCTCCACAGATCTGTTCCACCATCCCCAGGAACCCTTCATTGGTGGTCATAGATTAGAGATACAAGTCCGTGTGATTCCCTCCACAGAGCCATTCCACCATCCCGAGGAACCCTTCATTGGTGGTCATAGATCTGAGATACAAGTCCGTGTGATTCCCTCCACAGAGCCATTCCACCATCCCCAGGAACCCTTCATTGGTGGTCATAGATCTGAGATACAAGTCCGGGTGATTCCCTCCACAGAGCCATTCCACCATCCCCAGGAACCCTTCATTGGTGGTCAGAGATCTGAGATACAAGTCAGTGTGATTCCCTCCACAGATCCGTTCCACCATCCCCAGGAACCCTTCATTGGTGGTCATAGATCTGAGATACAAGTCCGTGTGATTCCCTCCACAGATCCGTTCCACCATCCCCAGGAACTCTTCATTGGTGGTCATAGATTTGAGATACAAGTCCGTGTGATTCCCTCCACAGAGCCATTCCACCATCCCCAGGAACCCTTCATTGGTGGTCATAGATCTGAGATACAAGTCAGTGTGATTTCCTCCACAGAGCCATTCCACCATCCCGAGGAACCCTTCATTGGTGGTCATAGATCTACTAAACAAGTCAGTGTGATTCCCTCCACAGATCCGTTCCACCATCCCCAGGAACCCTTCATTGGTGGTCATAGATCTGAGATACAAGTCAGTGTGATTCCCTCCACAGATCCGTTCCACCATCCCCAGGAACCCTTCATTGGTGGTCATAGATCTGAGATACAAGTCAGGGTGATTCCCTCCACAGAGCCATTCCACCATCCCCAGGAACCCTTCATTGGTGGTCATAGATCTGAGATACAAGTCAGTGTGATTCCCTCCACAGATCCGTTCCACCATCCCCAGGAACCCTTCATTGGTGGTCATAGATCTACTAAACAAGTCAGTGTGATTCCCTCCACAGATCCGTTCCACCATCCCGAGGAACCCTTCATTGGTGGTTATAGATCTGAGATACAAGTCAGTATGATTCCTTCCACGGATCCATTCTATCCCAAGGAACCCTTCATTGGTGGTCATAGATCTGCCATACAAGTCAGTGTGATTCCCTCCACAGATCCGTTCCACCATCCCCAGGAACCCTTCATTGGTGGTCATAGATCTGAGATACAAGTCAGTGTGATTCCCTCCACAGATCCGTTCCACCATCCCACGGAACCCTTCATTGGTGGTCAATAGATCTGCCATACAAGTTAGTGTGATTCCCTCCACATTACCGTTCAAATTCTAACCAATTGTCTTCATTCAGACATCTCCTAATGTAGTTCACCAACATAGAAGAGTCCCCCTTATTTTATATGGGGGCTCCAACTCCATAGGTTCCCTATTCCTACACCAATCTCACCATCTCCCTTCCCCCTCAGAACAGACTACAGCATTATCAACCCCATTGGTGGATTGTTGGGGAGAATTTAACCCAACCAATAAAGATTTGACTTTCTATTTTCACCCCCATCACTCCTCCCCGTAGATCATCACCTGGTGTCACTATGGAACCTTCTCTCCTGGACCGGTCACCCCCATCACTCCTCCCCGTAGATCATCAGCTGGTGTCACTATGGAACCTTCTCTCCTGGACTGGTCACCCCCACCACTCCTCCCCCATAGATCATCACCTGTTGTCACTATGGAACCTTCTCTCCTGGACTGGTCACCCCCATCACTCCTCCCCCATAGATCATCACCTCGTGTCACTATGGAACCTTCTCTCCTGGACCGGTCATCCCCATCACTCCTCCCCCATAGATCATCACCTTGTGTCACTATGGAACCTCTTCTCCTAGACCAGTCATCCAGGATAAGTCATACTCACTCTTCTCTATTTATTAGCTGATAGTGCAGATCTAACGTCTTCAGCTGATCCAATCATTCTTAAAGCCTAAGATTCAGGGGTCAGGCTTGGAGACCAGTAGCTGTTGCAGTAGAAAGGCTCCAACCGACCAGTCGGATAAGTACACAAGCAGGTTACCCTGGCAGATGATGCAGACTCACCCGAGGTGCGGAGTCCAAGCACTAACCGGTGTTCACCAAAGCTCCTGATGGTGTGGATGGGTTTTGAAGAGGTTGCAGGTTCATACCTGGGTCCTGACACTAAGTGCAGCCAAAATTAAAAACGAAAAAAGCTAATAATGCCATTCACAAAATAGTTCTTCTATTGAGGTCTCTAAGGATGGGAAGATCCCACTCATGTTACTCTTGCTTGACATCAAGAAGCCCTTTTTATTCCCTGTCTCGACCATATCTATTTTCGGTAACCAGTTTATTGACCCCCTGATGAAGACTCAAATTAATTAAGAATCTAAATGCGTTGGGGTCTGGGGCTTATCCTATACACGAAGGCACCTTTTGGTGCCTAGATATGATTCCTAATGGTGGTTTTCTTAAGTGCACTTACTGCCATCAGATTTGTTTTTCTTAGTTGTTCCCTCCAATTGTGAAGCGTTTTTATAGAAATAATTATGTACACATAAATGTTACAGGAGGTTTTATTGTATGTATTGTCCTTGAGGATCATTTTTGGTGCCTAAAAAAACCCCATCCAACTTTTGAATCTTTTCTAGGGACCCAACATTAATTACTATGCACTCCTGAAAACCTGTACAAGCACCTTAGTCAGTACCTACACTACATGGCCAAAAATGCACATCTGACCACAAACTATACTTGCTGAACAACCCAGTTTTAAAACTATGGTCAATCATATGGAATCACACACACCAGAAAAGACCTGGCCTGCAGTCAATGTTCTAGTTCACCCCAAAGGTGATCAGTAGGGTTGAGGTCAGGGCTGTGTTCAGGACACTCAAGTTCTTCCACACCAAACTGGTCACACCATATATTTTTAGAGATGCCTCCCCTCCCCTGATGGCCATTATTATGGAGTTGCTCTTCTTTGTGGGCATAACATCCTCCACTCTTCTGGGAAGACTTTCCACAAGAGTTTGAAGGGTGTCTGTGTGTAATTGTGCCATTTCTGAGGTCAGGTACTGATGTTGGATGAGAAGACCTGGCTCACATGTTGGGCCTCACATTGGGCACGAAAAAAAAAAAAAAAACCTGGTCTGCAGTCAATGTTTCAATCCATCCCAAAGGTGATCAGTAGGGATGAGGTCAGGGCTCTGTACAGGACACTCGAGTTCCACCACACCAAACTGGTCACACCATGTCTTTATGGAGCTGGAACAGAAAAGGGTCTTCACCAAACTGTTACCACAAGGCTGGAAGAGCACAATTGTCTACAATGTCTTTTGTATGATGGAGGATTACCAGTACCCTTCAGGTACTGATGCTGGATGAGAAGACCTGGCTCACCATCGACATTCCTATTCGACGTTCCAATTCATCCTAAAGGTGTTCATCCCACACCAAACTGGTCAAACCATGTCTTTTGGGAAGGCTTCCCACAAAATTTTGGAGTGTCTGTTGGAATTAGTCAAGGGAAAATTTGTGAGGTCATGTACTGATGTTGGATGAGAAGACCTGGCTTGCATGTCTAGCCTCACATTGGGTGCCAAAGAAAAAAAAAACACCTGGCTCACCATCTGCATTCCAATTCCTCCCAAAGGTGTTTAGTGGGGATAAGGTCAGGGCTCTGTGCAGGACACTCGAGTATCTAAACATTCTTTTTTTTGGTAGATCAACTTCTGTACAACATCACTGCTGAACGTCACCGCATGTATGGGCGGCTTTACTCTTCTCAGATAGATATATATAATGGCTGCGCTTAGGGCAATATTTAGGTATGCCGCCCCCCCTAAAAGGAGCTTCCCTAGGGATTCTCCAAATAGTTACAAATAGAAATCAGTAATGGGGTAATGGCGCTCCCTATATAGGTTTATAATGGGATGGACATCTGTAATGAGGTGGGGAGCCAACGTGCTAACCCACTAGTGAGCATATCCCACCTGAATCCACATATGTGGTGATTACAAAAAATTACAAATACCTTTGTGTGAGATTGGGATTAAAAATAAATAGAAGTAAGAATAAAAAATAAATAATATAGATACCATAAATGAAATTATGAGTGTGCTCAAATTAATAGGACTCTATGTGTGTTAGAATGTACCGTAATTGATACCATATAAAAGTGCCATATAGTCCCTCTCAAAGGTGTTGGGTAAATGTGAGACCCAATAGCTATAGTGATACCCTATAGGTAAGCTAGTGGTGTACCTTCATATACCCAAACTCAAAAAAATTTTGCAACCAACATTAATATGATAGTGATAATAATACGCTTAAGTTAGCCGTTCAAAGGCCATAGGCTGCGAACAATTCAAAGAGTCCATGGACATAACGGCAAACAAAATCATATAGTGTTCATATAACACTCCATAAATTGTGTATTAGATTTCTTCAGAAGTTGGGGAAGGAATTCCTCAAAAAAGTGACTTAAGTGCTCTCAGTATCCTTGGTGACTTTTGTGCTCCCCCTCAAGGGTCCCCACTCACCAGATCCAGTCACCCCAAAGGGGCAATGTGCATATGGATATAGCCTTAGCGGTCTCCTCGCCACCGTGGTCGGTAGGACTCCCAGGATAATCTTCGGCTTTCGTGTAGATAATTAGAGCATAGTCATGATAATTCCCAGATACCAATGACCCCTTTATTAAAAAAGAGAGTCACTAGCGCTTTTGCAGGATAGTGCCTGCTCACATGGACGGCTGGATAGCTGGATGGTGATTAGGCATGAACCCCTCCGATCCCAATCGTTCAAGCAAGGGATATATGGGAAACAAACAAAGTCTCTTTGGCCTGTAGTTGGAGATTTGATGCACATAGCCAAGGGCTAACACAGTTGCGTATACTATTAAGGCACACATAATAGTATTCGCCCTTGTGTCAGCCCTTGGCTATGTGCATCAAATCTCCAACTACAGGCCAAAGAGACTTTGTTTGTTTCCCATATATCCCTTGCTTGAACGATTGGGATCGGAGGGGTTCATGCCTAATCACCATCCAGCTATCCAGCTGTCCATGTGAGCAGGCACTATCCTGCAAAAGCGCTAGTGACTCTCTTTTTTAATAAAGGGGTCATTGGTATCTGGGAATTATCATGACTATGCTCTAATTATCTACACGAAAGCCGAAGATTATCCTGGGAGTCCTACCGACCACGGTGGCGAGGAGACCGCTGAGGCTATATCCATATGCACATTGCCCCTTTGGGGTGACTGGATCTGGTGAGTGGGGACCCTTGAGGGGGAGCACAAAAGTCACCAAGGATACTGAGAGCACTTAAGTCACTTTTTTGAGGAATTCCTTCCACAACTTCTGAAGAAATCTAATACACAATTTATGGAGTGTTATATGAACACTATATGATTTTGTTTGCCGTTATGTCCATGGACTCTTTGAACTGTTCGCAGCCTATGGCCTTTGAACGGCTAACTTAAGTGTATTATTATCACTATCATATTAATGTTGGTTGCAAAATTTTTTTGAGTTTGGGTATATGAAGGTACACCACTAGCTTACCTATAGGGTATCACTATAGCTATTGGGTCTCACATTTACCCAACACCTTTGAGAGGGACTATATGGCACTTTTATATGGTATCAATTACGGTACATTCTAACACACATAGAGTCCTATTCATTTGAGCACACTAATAATTTCATTTATGGTATCTATATTATTTATTTTTTATATTTATTTTTTATTCTTCTATTTATTTTTAATCCCAATCTCACACAAAGGTATTTGTAATTTTTTGTAATCACCACATATGTGGATTCAGGTGGGATATGCTCACTAGTGGGTTAGCACATTGGCTCCCCACCTCATTACAGATGTCCATCCCATTATAAACTATATAGGGAGCGGCTTTACTCTTCTCAGTCCCTTTGTTTTTATTTCCTCCGAGTGTAATATATTTTATTTAGCGACCTTTTAATTTCCATTAATCACAGTATTCTGTTCATCCTCCTTGGTACATTGGTGGGTTCAGGGATCAGAGTTCCTATGGCGGCTGTATAGAGTGGAGAGGTCCGCTATGGCACATCTATGTGTGGGTGACGGGGGCTCTACTCATCTCAATGTGTTGTATAAATGCGTTCTTTATAAAAATGTACCTATTTCTGTTTGATCATCCCCCCCCCCCCCCCAATATAAGTAGAATCCACTAATGAGTTGTAATATAAACCCCCCAAGTAGCAGCTTGTAGTAGTGCTGACCTCCTTCTGTTACAGTGAATGGATGGGGGTGATTCATGTGAAGTGAGTACAGCTTTCCACTGAATCACATCGATCGCACAGCCCGTCATTACCTCCTCCGGAGTGTCCGGCACACGTCACACAAACAGCCCACTGATCTCCATAGATTGGAGGCTCTCCACACCGACCTTTGTTGTGGAGGATGCGGCAAAACCGCGGGCCGAGGCTGGCAACTCTACTGCGCTCAATGATAAGGCTCAGCGATCCGAATGATCAACGACGTCACAAGAAAAGAATGTGTGCCAATAGACCGCCAGCTTCTCCCACCATTACTGAGCATTCTTCCCTTCCCCTCCCCCTCTCCTCCTTTCCCTTCCCTTCCCCTCCCCCTCTCCTCCTTTCCCTTCCCTTCCCCTCCCCCTCTCCTCCTTTCCCTTCACTTCCCTTTCCCTTCACTTCCCTTTCCTCCCATCCCCCTCTCCTCCTTTCCCTTCACTTCCCTTTCCCTTCACTTCCCTTTCCTCCCATCCCCCTCTCCTCCTTTCCCTTCACTTCCCTTTCCCTTCACTTCCCTTTCCTCCCATCCCCCTCTCCTCCTTTCCCTTCACTTCCCTTTCCTCCCATCCCCCTCTCCTCCTTTCCCTTCACTTCCCTTTCCTCCCATCCCCCTCTCCTCCTTTACCTTCACTTCCCTTTCCTCCCATCCCCCTCTCCTCCTTTCCCTTCACTTCCCTTTCCTCCCATCCCCCTCTCCTCCTTTACCTTCACTTCCCTTTCCTCCCATCCCCCCTCCTCCTTTCCCTTCACTTCCCTTTCCTCCCATCCCCCCTCCTCCTTTCCCTTCCCCTCCCCCTCTCCTCCTTTCCCTTCACTTCCCTTTCCTCCCATCCCCCTCTCCTCCTTTCCCTTCACTTCCCTTTCCTCCCATCCCCCTCTCCTCCTTTCCCTTCACTTCCCTTTCCTCCCATCCCCCTCTCCTCCTTTCTCTTCACTTCCCTTTCCTCTCATATCCTCTCTTCCTTTCCCTTCATTTCCATTTCCTCCCATCCCCCCTCCTCCTCTCCCTTCACTTCCCTTTCCTCCCATCCCCCCTCCTCCTTTCCCTTCCCTTCCCCTCCCCCTCTCCTCCTTTCCCTTCACTTCCCTTTCCCTTCACTTCCCTTTCCTCCCATCCCCCTCTCCTCCTTTCCCTTCCCTTCCCCTCCCCCTCTCCTCCTTTCCCTTCACTTCCCTTTCCTCCCATCCCCCTCTCCTCCTTTCCCTTCCCTTCCCCTCAACCTCTCCTCCTTTCCCTTCACTTCCCTTTCCTCCCATCCCCCTCTCCTCCTTTTCCTTCATTTCCCTTTTCCTCCTCTCCTCTCCCCTTCCCCCTCTATCTCCTCTCCTCTCCTATTCTTTCCTCCCTTCTGTCATCTCCCCTATTCCCCTCTCTTCTTCTCTCCTCCCATCCTTTCTATATTCTTCCCTCTCCTCTTCCCCCTCCTCTCCCCTTCCCTCTCCTCGTCTCCTCTCCCCTTCTCTCCTCTCCTCTCGCCTCTCCTCCTCTCTTCTTCCCTCCCATCTCCTCCTCTCCTCTTCCCTCCCCTCTCCTCCTCTCCTCTCTCCTCTCCTCTCCCCTTCCCCTCTTCATGGCAGGATCACCATTATTATTTAAAATGCAGATTACAAAAATACTAAATATAATTAACATAAAATGATGTGAATGTCGCTGTGGGCGGGTGAAGGGAGGAGCCGAGGAATAACAATTTGCCGTTTTGTTACTTTCAGAAAACACCAAATCCCGGAGCCACGACTTCGCCGAGAAGAACTCCCTAGAGAAGTACGAGTACGTCCTCCACCCCCGCACCACCGGCTTCACCTTCATTGTGGATCGTCTGAGGGAAGGTACCGATCGCTCTTCATAATGTGTACCCCTCCCCCGTTATAATGTGTACAATCCAATATTCCACCCCTCCCCCATTATAATGTACATCACCGCACTCCGGGGTACACCACCGCACTCTGGGTACACCACCGCCCTCCGGGTACAGCACCGCACTCTGGGGTACACCACCGCCCTCCGGGGTACACCACAGCCCTCCGGGTACACCACCGCACTCTGGGGTACACCACCGCCCTCCGGGTACAGCACCGCACTCTGGGGTACACCACCGCCCTCCGGGGTACACCACCGCCCTCCGGGTACACCACCGCACTCTGGGGTACACCACCGCCCTCCGGGTACACCACCGCACTCCGGGTACACCACCGCACTCTGGGGTACACCACCGCCCTCCGGGTACACCACCGCACTCTGGGGTACACCACCGCCCTCCGGGTACACCACCGCACTCCGGGTACACCACCGCCCTCCGGGGTACACTACCACCCTCCAGGGTACACCACCACCCTCCAGTGTACACCACCACCCTCTGGGGTACACCACCCTCCAGGGTACACCACCGCCCTCCAGGGTACACCACCGCCCTCTGGGGACACCACCCTCCAGGGTACACCACCGCCCTCCAGGGTACACCACCGCCCTCTGGGGACACCACCCTCCAGGGTACACCACCACCCTCCGGGGTACACCGCCCTCCAGGGTACACCACCGCCCTCTGGGGACACCACTGCCCTCCGGGGTACACCACCGCCCTCCAGGGTACACCACCACCCTTCAGGGTACACTACCGCCCTCTGGGGTACACCACCGCCCCCTGGGGTACACCCCCACCCTCCAGGGTACACCACCGCCCTCTTGGGTACACTACCACCTTACGGTTACACTACCGCTCTCCGTGGTACACCACCGACCGCCGGGGTACACCACCGCCCTCCGGTTACACCACCGCCCTCCGGGGTACACTACCACCCTCCGGGTACGCTACCGCCCTCCGGGGGTACACCATTGAACTCCGGGGTACACCACCACCCTCCGGGGTACACCTCTGACCTCCGGGGTACACTACCACCCTCCGGGTACACCACTGCCCCCTGGAATAAACCACCACCCTCCAGGTACACCACCACCCTCCGGGGTACGCTACCACCCTCCAGGGTACACCACCACCCTTCAGGGTACACAACTGCCCTCCGGGGTACACCACCACCCTCCAGTGTACACCACCACCCTCCAGTGTACACCACCACCCTCTGGGGTACACCACCCTCCAGGGTACACCACCACCCTCCGGGGTACACCGCCCTCCAGGGTACACCACCGCCCTCTGGGGACACCACCCTCCAGGGTACACCACCACCCTCCGGGGTACACCGCCCTCCAGGGTACACCACCGCCCTCTGGGGACACCACTGCCCTCCGGGGTACACCACCGCCCTCCAGGGTACACCACCACCCTTCAGGGTACACTACCGCCCTCTGGGGTACACCACCGCCCCCTGGGGTACACCCCCACCCTCCAGGGTACACCACCGCCCTCTTGGGTACACTACCACCTTACGGTTACACTACCGCTCTCCGGGGTACACCACCGACCGCCGGGGTACACCACCGCCCTCCGGTTACACCACCGCCCTCCGGGGTACACCATTGACCTCCGGGGTACACCACCACCCTCCGGGGTACACCTCTGACCTCCGGGGTACACTACCACCCTCCGGGGTACACCACTGCCCTCCGGAATAAACCACCACCCTCCAGGTACACCACCACCCTCCGGGGTACACCACCGCCCTCCGGGGTACACCACCACCCTCCGGGTACACCACCGCCCTCCGGGGTACACCACCACCCTCCGGGTACACCACCACCCTCCGGGTACACCACCTCCCTCCGGAATAAACCACCGCCCTCCAGGTACACCACCACCCTCCGGGGTACACCACCACCCTCCGGGTACACCACCACCCTCCGGGTACACCACTGCCCTCCGGAATAAACCACCACCCTCCAGGTACACCACCACCCTCCGGGGTACACCACCGCCCTCCGGGGTACACCACCACCCTCCGGGTACACCACCACCCTCCGGGTACACCACCGCCCTCCGGAATAAACCACCGACCTCCAGGTACACCACCACCCTCCGGGGTACACCGCCCTCCAGGGTACACCACCACCCTTCAGGGTACACCATTGACCTCCGGGGTACACCACCACCCTCCGGGTACACCACCGCCCTCCGGGGTACACCATTGACCTCCGGGGTACACTACCACCCTCCGGGTACACCACTGCCCTCCGGAATAAACCACCACCCTCCAGGTACACCACCACCCTCCGGGGTACACCACCGCCCTCCGGGGTACACCACCACCCTCCGGGTACACCACCGCCCTCCGGGGTACACCACCACCCTCCGGGTACACCACCGCCCTCCGGGGTACACCACCACCCTCCGGGTACATCACCACCCTCCGGGGTACACCACCACCCTCCGGGTACACCACCACCCTCCGGGTACACCACCGCCCTCCGGAATAAACCACCGCCCTCCAGGTACACCACCACCCTCCGGGGTACACCACCACCCCCTTGGGTACACCACTGCCCTCCGGAATAAACCACCGCCCTCCAGGTACACCACCACCCTCCGGGGTAAACCACCGCCCTCCGGGGTACACCACCACCCTCCGGGTACACCACTGCCCTCCGGAATAACCACCACCCTCCGGGGTACACCACCGCCCTCCGGGGTACACCACCACCCTCCGGGTACACCACTGCCCTCCGGAATAAACCACCGCCCTCCAGGTACACCACCACCCTCCGGGGTACACTACCACCCTCCGGGTACACCACCGCCCTCCTGGGTACACACCCCTAAATTTGATATTTTGTATATAAGATTTTTATTTTGGTGAATGATGATACACATTCTGTATATTGGGGGAATGACCCTGGTCATCCAATGGGATGATGACGTCATATGGGGCTGACAACTCATATGGGGCTGATGACGTCATATGGGGCTGGTGGACGGATTCACTTTACTGGGGGTTCTGTATGTTTGGAAATGTTTATTTGGGGGATTTATCTGTACAATGTCATGTATATATAAAGTGACTTCTCTATTTGTCACACGTACGGTGCAGACTTTGTTTCCCTTTTCCCGGGGGGGGTTTGCACCCGGTTTTGGCGCTCCTTGTCTGCACACTCAGCGGTTTGTTTTCGGATTCTTGCGTTTCCAGCATTCGGCTGCCTCTGATGACTTTCATTTCTTCTCCATAAAAGCCGATGTTGGAGTTCTTCTCTCTGATTATCAGTAAGTTGATTGGTTTTGCACAGAGGAGCCCTGATCCTCCTCTTCTCAGGTCCCTTGTTGGCGCTCCTGGCTCCTCCCCCTTGAACAGTACCTCCAATAGCAAGCCCCTATCCATCCATGCGTCCATTTGACACAGAGCCGTGACTTGGCCTGCTCCCACTCTTCTCATTGGCTCACTGGCTGTGATTGACAATAGTGGGAGCAAATGGCTCATGCTGCTGTCTCAGCTAATGAGAAGAGAGACCCGGGACAGCCAAAGCTCCTGTGCACAGCGCTGAATCAAGAGGGGGCTCAGGTGAGTATTCAGGAGAGGAGGGGGGAGGGGGGGGGGCAGCACACAGAAGGTTTTTCACCTTTATGCATGGAATGCACCTTCAGCCTTTACAGCCACTTTACCTTAGTTTGGTCTACCTTGCAGAAACCATCCTTTTGAACCCATCGAGGATTCTTGCCAGCATGGTAGCCTTTCTGGTGGCTATCATGTCTCTCTGTAGAGGGTAGACCATCCGTTCTTCCAGTACACCAGCATTCCATCTCCATGAGGACATTGTTCTACCATCACTGTGCCCGGCTCCTAAGCATCCAAAGGAAGTCTCTGTACATCACCATTAGTCAGAGCCATTAGAGTCTCCCTAAAGCTGCTGCTTCCATTAGTCAGGTTCCCTGTTTGTTCTTTCTTCAGGTCCTCACAAGGGACACCCAACTTCCAATTCACCATTGTACGGAGAATAGGATTACAATAAAACCTCCACCTGCACTGTTATGGCCACCCTTCACCACATCTGTTGGAGCATCCCGGGCTTTTTAGGCACCTCTGGCCTCTGTCACCTCTGACCCTTGGCCTCTATCTCCCAATTGTATAAGACCATCACCTGGTCTTCTGTTGTACCTTTTCAAAGTTTTACCAGGAAGATGTCCAATTCTCTGCTGATGCAGCTTTCAGCCACAAGCTTCTTGCAGTAGCTCTCTGAACCTGGTTCTTTTACTCCTGTTCTTATTGTTGGTCCTGTTGGTGCAGTTTTGTTGCCTAGTTGTTGGTCACCCTTGTAGTCATTGCTTGGGAACGTCCCATGGTGTATGAATAAGTTGCCCTTGTCCTGTACAAGGAAAATCAGACGAATTTTGACTTACCTGGGAATTTCATATCTTGGAGTACAGACCATCCTCCCTAATCTCTTCTTGTTACTTTGCATTGCTTGCTACAAAACGGAGAACTCAGAGAGTGGGTTGAGGTTATAGGGGAGGTGCTTCAGGGGGCCTCAAAGACCTACCAGGGTCCAATCACCTGAAAGTATGAGCCTATAACCCATGATCTATACATGTTCTGCCAGTGTCCGGTAGTGTACTCCAAGATATGGAATTTACAGGTAAGTCAGTATTCTCTGGGGTCTCAGAACAATGGCATCTTGATACTTAAGATTCCAGACAAAGAACGTTCTATGCTCTAAACTAAGGATCTCCAAACTTTTTAAACATAGGGCCAGTTTATTGTCCTTCAGTTTTTAGGGGGGGGGGGGGCAAACCGTGGCCAGCAGGAGTGGAAATTGTCCTGGCATCAGTGGGAGCAAACCTCATCACATTTGGTAGTAGAGGGAACGATCATTGGTATAATATGGAGAAATAGTTTCCCATTGTTGATGTCGAGGAGAAATGGTGCCCCATTGATGATGTCAGGGGGATAAATGGTGCCCCATTGTGGATGTCAGTTGGCAGAATAGTGTCTTCTATCAGTGGGAGGAATAGTGCCCCATGGGCTGGATAAGAGCAAGAAAAGGGCCACATCTGGCAACCACTGCTTTAAACCAAGGGTCTCCAAACTTTCTAAACAAAGGGCCAGTTTACTGTCCTTCAGACTTTTGGGGGGCTGGACTGTGGCCATTGGGAGTAGAAAAGGTCCCAACATCGGTGGGGAAAAAAAAACAATGCCCTGTCAGTGTAATTGGGAGGAATTGTGTCCCCTCATTGGTATCATTTGGCCCAATTGTTGATGTAGTTGGAAGAAAGTGTGCCCTATCAGTGGTGTCATTAGGATGAATTGTGCTCCTTCATTGGGGTCAACGTGTGTGTGTGTGTGTGGGGGGGGTTGTGCCCCATTGTTGGTATCATTGGATGAACTGGTGCCCCAAGGGCCGGATAAAAGTAAGCAGAGGGCCACATCTGGCCCCTGGGCTGCAGTTTGGAGACCAGTGCTCTAATCATTTCCTTAAAAGGAAAACTACAAGACCCGAGCCCTCCGTTCTCCACCTGAACTTTGAAACGCGTTGTTCTCCATGACCTCCACACAAACTTGTCATTTCTCTGCAATAAACCGAGCCAGGAGGTTACATTGATGAGCCGTAAATTTCCATCTCAGCTGGAGAAAGAGATGCGTCTTAATGCCATAGGGTCATCGAGACGCAGAAGACTCATCTATAATTCCACCCGCCTCTCCTCGTCTTCCAAGAACCACCAGAAACATCCAGATAGAACAATTCTCCTATTTCTACCATCACCCCGGGATCATGTTCACATTGCTCAGCATAATCTCTGCTTCAATGACAACTTTCCTCCCCGGTGGCTTTCGTGTGAATGTGTTTTGGTTGTTGGCAGTCTCGGATCCTGGGGGAGAGCGGCCAGAGAACATCAATTTACTCTAAAAATAGGACGCCAGATATAGCCGGCAAATCAAATTTGCTTTCTAAGTCTGCTGAATAAAAAGCAGAAAATGCAGCTGTGAGATCCAGAGACGCATCCAAACCCATCATCCAGGTGAGAAGGAGATACGTTCTCTGCGACTGTATGTGACGGCGGATTGCGCTCTAATCGATGTAGAACATTTTATCGAGTCAGCTGAACTTCGGGCACAGCCATCTTCATTTACATACGTTCCTACATACACGCACCAGATGCCTTGGCAAACCCAGATAGTATCTTGTAAAAGTAGCAGTGACATCATCACTATTCTGTATATAGGCTGTGCATACAGCAGAGCTGTGGGAGGAGCCCGGAAGGCTCCACCCACTACAGAAAACTACAGGAGGGGGTGGAGACAAGACCAGTCGCCCTGCACAAAGAGAGAGAGCAGAGCTGTGGGAGGGGCAGACAAGGTCCCACCCACTATAGAAAACGATAGGGGGGAGGCAAGATCAATCACCCTGCACAAAGAGAGGAAGCAGAGCTGTGGGACTGGCCCAGAAGGCTCCACCTATTGCAGAAAACTACAGGAAGGGGTGGAGACATGACCAGTCACCCTGCACACAGAGCAGAGCTGTGGGAGGGGCCCCAAAGGCTCCACCCACTATAGAATACTACAGGAAGGGGTGGAGACATCAGTCATCCTGCACACAGAGAAAGCAAAGCTGTGGGAGGGGCCCTGAAGGCTCCACCTTCTACAAAAAACTACAGGAAGGGGTGGAGACAAGAACAGTCGCCCTGCACAAAGAGAGAGAGCAGAGCTGTGGGAGGGGCAGACAAGGCCCCACCCACTATAGAAAACGATAGGAGGGGCGGAGGCAAGATCAGTCACTCTGCACAAAGAGAGAGCAGAGCTGTGGGAGGGGCCATGGAAGGCTCCACCCACTATAGAAAACTACAGGAAGGGGTGGAGACATTACCAGTCACCCTGCACACAGAGAAAGCAAAGCTGTGGGAGGGGCCCTGAAGGCTCCACCTTCTACAGAAAACTACAGGAAGGGGTGGAGACATGACCAGTCACCTTGCACACAGAGAAGGGCAGAGCTGTGGGAAGGGGCCCCAAAGGCTCCACCCACTACAGAAAACTACAGGGTGGAGACAAGACCAGTCACCCTGCACAGAGAGAGAGAGAGAGAGAGAGAGAGCAGCAGTGAGTGGTCTTTATTACTGGAAGCTCCTACACACAAGATAAGTGCAGGAGTTGTTTCATGCTGGATAGGATTGGGTTAAGTGGGAGTGTTGCCCCAAATAATTAAGCAGGGCACAAAGGACTAGTCAGTAGTATTGCCTGTGGTCCCCCTGCACCTGACCTTTTCCCCTATCTCCTGTTCTGAGTTGGGTCTCCTTGCGTGGTGGTGGCCATCTTGATGGAGGCAGGACTTTTCTTCCACATGTCAGAGCTGTCTCTGTGATGACTGAACGACTAATCGAGCAACAGGAGAGGTGGAGGAAGTACAGATCCATAGAATGGATGAAGCAGGGAGGTCCTTGCACTGCAGATCCTCGGGTACAACTTCCCCTCCAGCAAGCAGAATGGATGAAGCAGAAGCAGGGAGATCCTTGCAATGCAGGTCCTCCGGTACAACTTCCCCTCCAGCAAGGAGAACCGTGATCTCACACTGCAGACATACAAGTATGAGGCTCCGGGCACAGCATTACCTACGCACAGGGAGTACACTGCTAAATTGCAGGAGTAATTCAGGACAAAGGGGTGAACTCTTCAGCTTAGGCACCAATAACATTTCTAGATTTTTCCTATAAGAGAGTAGACACATTGCACAACAATAAAAATCATTTATGGAGATAGAAAACGTAGCGTGTATCCTGACGTATATCAGTCTGCATTCCATGTGTCTTATATATCTTGCATGTTCTTTATCTGAGAAGCCTAATCTGCTCTTATATGGAGGTCTTAGTAGTTCCTCAGAACTAGTCCTCTCTGTCTCATCACAGTTAGTGGGTTAATCTCCACTGATTGCAGTATTTGTGTATCCAATGCTCTTCAGACGTATTTCCTTCCAGAATGAGAGGCTGACCTCGCTGTGCCAGTCACTCGGATACGTCATCTCATCATTGGCCTTTTCTGGGTCAAGTCCTCCTCCACTCACCCACAATTAGAGCAGAGTTCCACCCAAAATGGAACTTCCCCTGATCCGGTTCCTCCCCCACTCCGGTGTCACATTTGACACCTTTCAGGGGGGAGCCAATACCTGTCTAATCCAGGTATTTGCTCCCACTTCCGGCGAAAGAGCGCCGCAGAATCCGCAGCGGACTACGCCATGTCTGGCTCCTCCTTCGTCTACCCCGCTGTCTTCTGGAAGACACAGGTCCCAGAAGACAACAGGGACCATTCAGAACGCGCAGCGCGACTCGCGCATGGGCAGTAGGAAACAGGCTGTGAAGCTGGAAGGCTTCACTTCCTGATTCCTTTACTGAAGATGCCGGCGCATGCACCCAGAGCCGAGGGACAGGTTGGCTTCAGGTGATGTCCATATTTTAAAAGTCAGCAGCTGCAGTATCTGTAGCTGCTGACTTTTAATTTTAGTTTTTGCAGGCGGAACTCCGCTTTAGGAGGGACTTTGCCAGTCCTTATATAAAGTATGTTATATATTCTCTGATCCGGTCTTGGCTTACCTTTATACAGTCTTATGTGATGGTGAGAATATAACCAATGGGAAACCAAGCCGGCGTTTTTGCAAGTCTCTGTTTTTAAAAAAATGCTGTTAAAGGTGCCCCCACACAGATGAACAGTCTGAAATGCACCCCCAAATGGGTGGCCCTGTTGGCTTATTCATGCCAGTGATTGGCCAGCAGTGAGAATCCACTGAGCTCAGGTGTAACACCAATAATCTGATGAAGTGGCAGATTAGCTACAAAACACACCTTTTTGGTGTAATAAATAAATTGATCATTACTGTACCTACAACGATTCCGACCCGTCTATAACCAACACCACATGAAACCATGGACATCTCTGACTCCAACCCATATATTACCAACAACACATGAAACCATGGACATCTCTGACTCCAACCCATATATTACCAACAACACATGAAACCATGGACATCTCTGACTCCAACCCATATATTACCAACAACACATGAAACCATGGACATCTCTGACTCCGACCCAACTATAACCAACACCACATGAAACCATGGACATCTCTGACTCCAACCCATATATTACCAACAACACATGAAACCATGGACATCTCTGACTCCAACCCATATATTACCAACACCACATGAAACCATGGACATCTCTGACTCCGAACCATCTATAACCAACACCACATGAAACCATGGACATCTCTGACTCCAACCCATATATTACCAACAACACATGAAACCATGGACATCTCTGACTCCGAACCATCTATAACCAACACCACATGAAACCATGGACATCTCTGACTCCAACCCATCTATAACCAACACCACATGAAGCCATGGACATCTCTGACTCCAACCCATCTATTACCAACAACACATGAAACCATGGACATCTCTGACTCCAACCCATATATTACCAACAAAACATGAAACCATGGACATCTCTGACTCCGAACCATCTATAACCAACACCACATGAAACCATGGACATCTCTGACTCCAACCCATATATTACCAAATAGGCATATGGAAAAATGCAGCGCATGTACAAATGAATATAGGTCTTTAAAATGGTGAAACAGTCAAGAAATAACTAATTGACCACAGGTGCCTTGAAACACAAACGTCCATAGATGGATGTAAATGTCCAACCGCACAGGAGGTATAAGTACTCCAAGGGGTGGTGATGGTCTGATGGTTGTCAGAAAACACCTGGCATCATACAGCGACTTCCCAACCGAGAAACCGGGTCCCAATGGGTCATTCAAAGAAAGTGCAAAAAAGCCTCTTACCAGATCCTGTGGATTCCCATGTCAGCGACAGGGAATCGCATGCGCAGTTTGTCACAAATGACGTGGAATGGGAGCTCAGGAATCGCCAATCTCTTGGATTGTGGTCTGTATGGATCTCGGCCGGCAACCGGATGGGTCCTCACAACGAACCGTCCTCACACCGAACCGTCCCAGCATGCATCAGAAGTTTCACAAACGGTCCCCCGAAAGGAGCAGTTGGAGGGACTGGATCTCATGCGGTAAATGTGGAAACAAAAAGAATGTGCCTCCACATGGTGCAGATAAAAAAGGGTGTTTTTATTGACAAAAACGACCATACACAAATAAAAGCGTGATCACGGTGGATAAAAACAAATGGGCAACAAAGAGAGTGGTGTATGTACCCGACGCGTTTCGACCTAGGGGTCTTCAACAGGGGCATAGACCACTCACTCCAAGTTGCCAAATATATATAATAAAATTATTTAGAGAAGGACCATTGGGACCCGGTTTCTCGGTTGGGAAGTCGCTGTATGATGCCAGGTGTTTTCTGACAACCATCAGACCATCACCACCCCTTGGAGTACTTATACCTCCTGTGCGGTTGGACATTTACATCCATCTATGGACGTTTGTGTTTCAAGGCACCTGTGGTCAATTAGTTATTTCTTGACTGTTTCACCATTTTAAAGACCTATATTCATTTGTACATGCGCTGCATTTTTCCATATGCCTATTTTGTTGTTTTTGTCAAACTGTATGCAGCAGCTTTCATTCATTTTACTGGTTAGCGCGGTGTTTTCTATTTACCTCTGACATATATTACCAACACCACATGAAACCATGGACATCTCTGACTCCGAACCATCTATAACCAACACCACATGAAACCATGGACATCTCTGACTCCGACCCATATATTACCAACACCACATGAAACCATGGACATCTCTGACTCCAACCCATATATTACCAACACCACATGAAACCATGGACATCTGACTCCAACCCATATATTACCAACAACACATGAAACCATGGACATCTCTGACTCCGACCCATCTATAACCAACACCACATGAAACCATGGACATCTCTGACTCCAACCCATATATTACCAACAACACATGAAACCATGGACATCTCTGACTCCAACCCATATATAACCAACAACACATGAAACCATGGACATCTCTGACTCCAACCCATATATTACCAACACTCTGGGATCTAATTAGCATTTACAGAGTTAGACATCTACCCACCTTCATTTCTCTAGTGAACAAATTACACCCAGAAAGTACAATACACCCAGAGGGTACAATACACCCAGAGGGTACAATACACCCAGAGGGTACAATACACCCAGAGGGTACAATACACCCAGAGAGTACATTACACCCAGAGTGTACAATACACCCAGAGAGTACAATACACCCAGAGGGTACATTACACCCAGAGGGTACATTACACCCAGAGAGTACATTACACCCAGAGAGTACAATACACCCAGAGGGTACAATACACCCAGAGGGTACATTACACAAAGAGAGTACATTACACCCAGAGAGTACAATACACCCAGAGAGTACAATACACCCATAGAGTACAATACACCCAGAGGGTACATTACACCCAGAGAGTACATTACACCCAGAGAGTACAATACACCCAGAGAGTACATTACACCCAGAGAGTACATTACACCCAGAGAGTACAATACACCCAGAGAGTACATTACACCCAGAGGGTACATTACACCCAGAGAGTACATTACACCCAGAGAGTATATTACACAAAGAGAGTACATTACACCCAGAGAGTACATTACACCCAGAGAGTACATTACACCCAGAGGGTACATTACATCCAGAGAGTACAATACATCCAGAGAGTACAATACACCCAGAGGGTACATTACACCCAGAGGGTACAATACACCCAGAGGGTACATTACACCCAGAGAGTACATTACACCCAGAGGGTACATTACACCCAGAGGGTACAATACACCCAGAGGGTACATTACACAAAGAGAGTACAATACACCCAGAGGGTACATTACACCCAGAGAGTACATTACACCCAGAGGGTACATTACACCCAGAGGGTACAATACACCCAGAGGGTACATTACACAAAGAGAGTACATTACACCCAGAGAGTACATTACACCCAGAGAGTACATTACACCCAGAGGGTACATTACACCAAGAGAGTACAATACACCCAGAGAGTACATTACACCCAGAGGGTACATTACACCCAGAGAGTACAATACACCCAGAGAGTACATTACACCCAGAGAGTACATTACACCCAGAGGGTACATTACACCCAGAGAGTACATTACACCCAGAGAGTACATTACACCCAGAGAGTATATTACACCCAGAGAGTACAATACACCCAGAGAGTACATTACACCCAGAGGGTACATTACACCCAGAGGGTACAATACACAAAGAGAGTACATTACACCCAGAGAGTACATTACACCCAGAGAGTTCATTACACCCAGAGAGCACAATACACCCAGAGAGTACATTACACCCAGAGGGTACATTACACCCAGAGAGTACATTACACCCAGAGAGTACAATACATCCAGAGAGTACATTACACCCAGAGGGTACATTACACCCAGAGGGTACATTACACCCAGAGAGTACAATACACCCAGAGGGTACATTACACCCAGAGAGTACATTACACCCAGAGGGTACAATACACCCAGAGGGTACATTACACAAAGAGAGTACATTACACCCAGAGGGTACAATACACCCAGAGAGTACATTACACCCAGAGAGTACATTACACCCAGAGAGTACATTACACCCAGAGGGTACATTACACCCAGAGAGTACATTACACCCAGAGAGTACATTACACCCAGAGGGTACAATACACAAAGAGAGTACATTACACCCAGAGAGTACAATACACCCAGAGGGTACAATACACCCAGAGAGTACAATACACCCAGAGGGTACATTACACCCAGAGAGTACATTACACCCAGAGAGTACATTACACCCAGAGGGTACATTACACCCAGAGAGTTCAATACACCCAGAGAGTACATTACACCCAGAGGGTACATTACACCCAGAGAGTTCAATACACCCAGAGGGTACATTACACCCAGAGAGTACATTACACCCAGAGAGTACATTACACCCAGAGAGTACAATACACCCAGAGGGTACAATACACCCAGAGAGTACAATACACCCAGAGAGTACATTACACCCAGAGAGTACAATACACCCAGAGGGTACAATACACCCAGAGAGTACAATACACCCAGAGGGTACAATACACCCAGAGGGTACAATACACCCAGAGGGTACATTACACCCAGAGTGTACAATACACCCAGAGAGTACAATACACCCAGAGGGTACATTACACCCAGAGAGTACATTACACCCAGAGAGTTCAATACACCCAGAGGGTACATTACACCCAGAGGGTACAATACACCCAGAGAGTACATTACACCCAGAGGGTACATTACACCCAGAGGGTACAATACACCCAGAGAGTACAATACACCCAGAGGGTACATTACACCCAGAGGGTACAATACACCCAGAGAGTACATTACACCCAGAGGGTACATTACACCCAGAGGGTACAATACACCCAGAGAGTTCAATACACCCAGAGGGTACATTACACCCAGAGGGTACAATACACCCAGAGAGTACATTACACCCAGAGGGTACATTACACCCAGAGGTTACATTACACCCAGAGGGTACAATACACCCAGAGAGTTCAATACACCCAGAGGGTACATTACACCCAGAGGGTACAATACACCCAGAGGGTACATTACACCCAGAGGGTACATTACACCCAGAGGGTACATTACACCCAGAGAGTACAATACACCCAGAGAGTACAATACACCCAGAGAGTACATTACACCCAGAGAGTACATTACACCCAGAGAGTACATTACACCCAGAGGGTACAATACACCCAGAGGGTACAATACACCCAGAGAGTACATTACACCCAGAGGGTACAATACACCCAGAGAGTACATTACACCCAGAGGGTACATTACACCCAGAGGGTACATTACACCCAGAGAGTACATTACACCCAGAGAGTACATTACACCCAGAGAGTACATTACACCCAGAGTGTACATTACACCCAGAGGGTACATTACACCCAGAGAGTACATTACACCCAGAGGGTACATTACACCCAGAGAGTACAATACACCCAGAGAGTACAATACACCCAGAGAGTACAATACACCCAGAGAGTACATTACACCCAGAGAGTACATTACACCCAGAGGGTACAATATACCCAGAGAGTACATTACACCCAGAGTGTACATTACACCCAGAGGGTACATTACACCCAGAGAGTACATTACACCCAGAGGGTACATTACACCCAGAGAGTACAATACACCCAGAGAGTACAATACACCCAGAGAGTACATTACACCCAGAGGGTACAATATACCCAGAGAGTACAATACACCTAGAGGGTACAATACAGAGGTCAGTGCTCGCTGTGGATACCATAGGTGTTATATGTATACTATGCAGAACATGTGCAGGGGAAGGAGCTGGCGGGTTTCCTCTGCAGTAGATATGATGCGTCTTTCTTTGCAATGCTCTTCTCGCCTGATCCTGTGTTGAACACAAGTACAATGTGATGTCCTTAAAATATCAAATCCTCACTAAGCCGGAGCTAATGTGTGATTACAAGTGTCATCTCATATATTCACCTTATTACAATAGTGCCCTCTACTGGCCAGAGCGTGTCATCACCCTGTACTCAGTGGCATGCCGTTTAATCTGTAACAGAGAAGGATCTGACCTAATTAGACGGCGGAATATCGACAGGAACACCACCAATTACCGATTTATTCATAGAGAGGATGACCTGACAAAGTGGTGTGTACACACCTCACACCCCACCACATACACCTCACTCCCCACCACATACACCTCACTCCCCACCACACACACCTCACACCCCACCACATACACCTCACACCCCACCACACACCTCACTCCCCAGTATCCATGTCACCTGTGATATCTACACCCCACCACACACCTCACTCCCCAGTATCCATGTCACCAGTGATATCTACACCCCACCACATACACCTCACTCCCCAGTATCCATGTCACCAGTGATATCTACACCCCACCACACATCTCACTCCCCAGTATCCATGTCACCAGTGATATCTACACCCCACCACACACCTCACTCCCCAGTATCCATGTCACCAGTGAGATCTACACCCCACCACACACACCTCACTCCCCAGTATCCATGTCACCAGTGATATCTACACCACACACATCTCACTCCCCAGTATCCATGTCACCAGTGATATCTACACCCCACCACACACACCTCACTCCCCAGTATCCATGTCACCAGTGATATCTACACCCCACCACACATCTCACTCCCCAGTATCCATGTCACCAGTGATATCTACACCCCACCACACACCTCACTCCCCAGTATCCATGTCACCAGTGATATCTACACCCCACCACACACACCTCACTCCCCAGTATCCATGTCACCAGTGATATCTACACCCCACCACACACACCTCACTCCCCAGTATCCATGTCACCAGTGATATCTACACCACACTACACACACCTCACTCCCCAGTATCCATGTCACCAGTGATATCTACACCCCACCACACACACCTCACTCCCCAGTATCCATGTCACCAGTGATATCTACACCCCACACACACACCTCACTCCCCAGTATCCATGTCACCAGTGATATCTACACCCCACCATACACCTCACTCCCCAGTATCCATGTCACCAGTGATATCTACACCCCACCACACACACCTCACTCCCCAGTATCCATGTCACCAGTGATATCTACACCCCACCACACACACCTCACTCCCCAGTATCCATGTCACTAGTGATATCTACACCTCACCACACACCTCACTCCCCAGTATCCATGTCACCAGTGATATCTACACCCCACACACCTCACTCCCCAGTATCCATGTCACCAGTGATATCTACACCACACCACACACCTCACTCCCCAGTATCCATGTCACCAGTGATATCTACACCCCACCACACACACCTCACTCCCCAGTATCCATGTCACCAGTGATATCTACACCCCACCACACACCTCACTCCTCAGTATCCATGTCACCAGTGATATCTACACCCCACCACACACCTCACTCCCCAGTATCCATGTCACCAGTGATATCTACACCCCACCACACACCTCACTCCCCAATATCCATGTCACCAGTGATATCTACACCCCACCACACACACCTCACTCCCCAGTATCCATGTCACCAGTGATATCTACACCCCCCCACACACCTCCCCCCCCAGTATCCATGTCACCAGTGATATCTACACCCCACCACACACCTAACTCCCCAGTATCCATGTCACCAGTGATATCTACACCCCACCACACACCTCACTCCCCAGTATCCATGTCACCAGTGATATCTACACCCCACACACACCTCACACCCCAGTATCCATGTCACCAGTGATATCTACACCCCACCACACACACCTCACTCCCCAGTATCCATGTCACCAGTGATATCTACACCTCACCACACACCTCACTCCCCAGTATCCATGTCACCAGTGATATCTACACCCCACCACACACACCTCACTCCCCAGTATCCATGTCACCAGTGAGATCTACACCCCACCACACACACCTCACTCCCCAGTATCCATGTCACCAGTGATATCTACACCCCACCCCACACACCTCACTCCCCAGTATCCATGTCACCAGTGATATCTACACCCCACCACATACACCTCACTCCCCAGTATCCATGTCACCAGTGATATCTACACCCCACCACACACCTCACTCCCCAGTATCCATGTCACCAGTGATATCTACACCCCACCACACACACCTCACTCCCCAGTATCCATGTCACCAGTGATATCTACACCCCACACACACCTCACTCCCCAGTATCCATGTCACCAGTGATATCTACACCCCACCCCACACACCTCACTCCCCAGTATCCATGTCACCAGTGAGATCTACACCCCACTACACACCTCACTCCCCAGTATCCATGTCACCAGTGATATCTACACCCCACCACACACACCTCACTCCCCAGTATCCATGTCACCAGTGATATCTACACCCCACCACACACACCTCACTCCCCAGTATCCATGTCACCAGTGATATCTACACCCCACCACATACACCTCACTCCCCAGTATCCATGTCACCAGTGAGATCTACACCCCACCACACACACCTCACTCCCCAGTATCCATGTCACCAGTGATATCTACACCTCACCACACACACCTCACTCCCCAGTATCCATGTCACCAGTGATATCTACACCCCACCACACACCTCACTCCCCAGTATCCATGTCACCAGTGATATCTACACCCCACACACCTCACTCCCCAGTATCCATGTCACCAGTGATATCTACACCACACCACACACCTCACTCCCCAGTATCCATGTCACCAGTGATATCTACACCACACCACACACCTCACTCCCCAGTATCCATGTCACCAGTGATATCTACACCCCACCACACACACCTCACTCCCCAGTATCCATGTCACCAGTGATATCTACACCAAACCACACACACCTCACTCCCCAGTATCCATGTCACCAGTGATATCTACACCCCACCACACACACCTCACTCCCCAGTATCCATGTCACCAGTGATATCTACACCCCACCACACACCTCACCCCCCAGTATCCATGTCACCAGTGATATCTACACCTCACCACACACATCTCACTCCCCAGTATCCATGTCACCAGTGATATCTACACCCCACCACACACACCTCACTCCCCAGTATCCATGTCACCAGTGATATCTACACCCCACCACACACACCTCACTCCCCAGTATCCATGTCACCAGTGATATCTACACCCCACACACCTCACTCCCCAGTATCCATGTCACCAGTGATATCTACACCCCACCACACACCTCACTCCCCAGTATCCATGTCACCAGTGATATCTACACCCCATCACACACACCTCACTCCCCAGTATCTATGTCACCAGTGATATCTACACCCCACCACACACCTCACTCCCCAGTATCCATGTCACCAGTGATATCTACACCCCACTACACACACCTCACTCCCCAGTATCCATGTCACCAGTGATATCTACACCCCACACACACACCTCACTCCCCAGTATCCATGTCACCAGTGATATCTACACCCCACCACATACACCTCACTCCCCAGTATCCATGTCACCAGTGATATCTACACCACACACACCTCACTCCCCAGTATCCATGTCACCAGTGATATCTACACCCCACCACACACACCTCACTCCCCAGTATCCATGTCACCAGTGATATCTACACCCCACACACACACCTCACTCCCCAGTATCCATGTCACCAGTGATATCTACACCCCACCACATACACCTCACTCCCCAGTATCCATGTCACCAGTGATATCTACACCCCACACACCTCACTCCCCAGTATCCATGTCACCAGTGATATCTACACCCCACCACACACACCTCACTCCCCAGTATCCATGTCACCAGTGATATCTACACCCCACTACACACCTCACTCCCCAGTATCCATGTCACCAGTGATATCTACACCCCACCACACACACCTCACTCCCCAGTATCCATGTCACCAGTGATATCTACACCCCACCACACACCTCACTCCCCAGTATCCATGTCACCAGTGAGATCTACACCTCACCACACACACCTCACCCCCCAGTATCCATGTCACCAGTGAGATCTACACCTCACCACACACACCTCACTCCCCAGTATCCATGTCACCAGTGATATCTACACCCCACCACACATCTCACTCCCCAGTATCCATGTCACCAGTGATATCTACACCCCACTACACACCTCACTCCCCAGTATCCATGTCACCAGTGATATCTACACCACACCACACACCTCACCCCCCAGTATCCATGTCACCAGTGAGATCTACACCTCACCACACACACCTCACTCCCCAGTATCCATGTCACCAGTGATATCTACACCCCACCACACACACCTCACTCCCCAGTATCCATGTCACCAGTGATATCTACACCCCACCACACACCTCACTCCCCAGTATCCATGTCACCAGTGATATCTACACCCCACCACACACCTCACTCCCCAGTATCCATGTCACCAGTGAGATCTACACCCCACCACACACATCTCACTCCCCAGTATCCATGTCACCAGTGATATCTACACCTCACCACACACCTCACTCCCCAGTATCCATGTCACCAGTGAGATCTACACCCCACCACACACACCTCACTCCCCAGTATCCATGTCACCAGTGATATCTACACCCCACCACACACACCTCACTCCCCAGTATCCATGTCACCAGTGAGATCTACACCCCACCACACACCTCACTCCCCAGTATCCATGTCACCAGTGAGATCTACACCCCACCACACACACCTCACTCCCCAGTATCCATGTCACCAGTGAGATCTACACCCCACCACATACACCTCACTCCCCAGTATCCATGTCACCAGTGAGATCTACACCCCACCACACACACCTCACTCCCCAGTATCCATGTCACCAGTGATATCTACACCACACCACACACCTCACTCCCCAGTATCCATGTCACCAGTGATATCTACACCCCACCACACACACCTCACTCCCCAGTATCCATGTCACCAGTGATATCTACACCCCACCACACACACCTCACTCCCCAGTATCCATGTCACCAGTGATATCTACACCCCACCACACACACCTCACTCCCCAGTATCCATGTCACCAGTGATATCTACACCCCACACACACACCTCACTCCCCAGTATCCATGTCACCAGTGATATCTACACCCCACCACACACCTCACTCCCCAGTATCCATGTCACCAGTGATATCTACACCCCACACACCTCACTCCCCAGTATCTATGTCACCAGTGAGATCTACACCCCACCACACACACCTCACTCCCCAGTATCCATGTCACCAGTGATATCTACA
Organism: Lithobates clamitans; assembly: GCA_037952925.1. Taxonomy (NCBI): domain Eukaryota; kingdom Metazoa; phylum Chordata; class Amphibia; order Anura; family Ranidae; genus Lithobates; species Lithobates clamitans. The sequence continues at coordinate 61,000 of JBBGZY010003566.1, forward strand.
CCCCACCACATACACCTCACTCCCCAGTATCCATGTCACCAGTGATATCTACACCCCACACACCTCACTCCCCAGTATCTATGTCACCAGTGAGATCTACACCCCACCACACACACCTCACTCCCCAGTATCCATGTCACCAGTGATATCTACACCCCACCACACACACCTCACTCCCCAGTATCCATGTCACCAGTGAGATCTACACCTCACCACACACACCTCACTCCCCAGTATCCATGTCACCAGTGATATCTACACCCCACCACACACACCTCACTCCCCAGTATCCATGTCACCAGTGATATCTACACCCCACCACACACACCTCACTCCCCAGTATCCATGTCACCAGTGATATCTACACCCCACCACACACCTCACTCCCCAGTATCCATGTCACCAGTGATATCTACACCCCACCACACACCTCACTCCCCAGTATCCATGTCACCAGTGATATCTACACCCCACCACACACCTCACTCCCCAGTATCCATGTCACCAGTGATATCTACACCTCACCACACACCTCACTCCCCAGTATCCATGTCACCAGTGAGATCTACACCTCACCACACACACCTCACTCCCCAGTATCCATGTCACCAGTGATATCTACACCCCACCACACACACCTCACTCCCCAGTATCCATGTCACCAGTGAGATCTACACCCCACCACACACCTCACTCCCCAGTATCCATGTCACCAGTGAGATCTACACCCCACCACACACACCTCACTCCCCAGTATCCATGTCACCAGTGAGATCTACACCCCACCACATACACCTCACTCCCCAGTATCCATGTCACCAGTGAGATCTACACCCCACCACACACACCTCACTCCCCAGTATCCATGTCACCAGTGATATCTACACCACACCACACACCTCACTCCCCAGTATCCATGTCACCAGTGATATCTACACCCCACCACACACACCTCACTCCCCAGTATCCATGTCACCAGTGATATCTACACCCCACCACACACACCTCACTCCCCAGTATCCATGTCACCAGTGATATCTACACCCCACCACACACACACCTCACTCCCCAGTATCCATGTCACCAGTGATATCTACACCCCACCACACACCTCACTCCCCAGTATCCATGTCACCAGTGATATCTACACCCCACCACACACACACCTCTCTCCCCAGTATCCATGTCACCAGTGATATCTACACCCCACCACACACACCTCACTCCCCAGTATCCATGTCACCAGTGATATCTACACCACACACACCTCACTCCCCAGTATCCATGTCACCAGTGATATCTACACCCCACCACACACCTCACTCCCCAGTATCCATGTCACCAGTGATATCTACACCTCACCACACACACCTCACTCCCCAGTATCCATGTCACCAGTGATATCTACACCCCACCACACACCTCACTCCCCAGTATCCATGTCACCAGTGATATCTACACCTCACCACACACACCTCACTCCCCAGTATCCATGTCACCAGTGATATCTACACCTCACCACACACACCTCACTCCCCAGTATCCATGTCACCAGTGATATCTACACCCCACCACACACCTCACTCCCCAGTATCCATGTCACCAGTGATATCTACACCCCACCACACACCTCACTCCCCAGTATCCATGTCACCAGTGATATCTACACCCCACCACATACACCTCACTCCCCAGTATCCATGTCACCAGTGAGATCTACACCCCACCACACACACCTCACTCCCCAGTATCCATGTCACCAGTGATATCTACACCCCACCACACACCTCACTCCCCAGTATCCATGTCACCAGTGAGATCTACACCCCACCACACACACCTCACTCCCCAGTATCCATGTCACCAGTGATATCTACACCCCACCACACACCTCACTCCCCAGTATCCATGTCACCAGTGATATCTACACCCCACCACACACATCTCACTCCTCAGTATCCATGTCACCAGTGATATCTACACCCCACCACACACACCTCACCCCCCAGTATCCATGTCACCAGTGATATCTACACCCCACCACACACCTCACTCCCCAGTATCCATGTCACCAGTGATATCTACACCCCACCACACACCTCACTCTCCAGTATCCATGTCACCAGTGATATCTACACCCCACCACACACACCTCACTCCCCAGTATCCATGTCACCAGTGATATCTACACCCCACCACACACCTCACTCCCCAGTATCCATGTCACCAGTGATATCTACACCCCACCACACCTCACTCCCCAGTATCCATGTCACCAGTGATATCTACACCCCACCACACACACCTCACCCCCCAGTATCCATGTCACCAGTGATATCTACACCCCACCACACACACCTCACTCCCCAGTATCCATGTCACCAGTGATATCTACACCCCACCACACACACCTCACTCCCCAGTATCCATGTCACCAGTGATATCTACACCACACCACACACCTCACTCCCCAGTATCCATGTCACCAGTGATATCTACACCACACCACACACCTCACTCCCCAGTATCCATGTCACCAGTGATATCTACACCACACCACACACCTCACTCCCCAGTATCCATGTCACCAGTGATATCTACACCCCACCACACACACCTCACTCCCCAGTATCCATGTCACCAGTGATATCTACACCAAACCACACACACCTCACTCCCCAGTATCCATGTCACCAGTGATATCTACACCCCACCACACACACCTCACTCCCCAGTATCCATGTCACCAGTGATATCTACACCCCACCACACACCTCACCCCCCAGTATCCATGTCACCAGTGATATCTACACCACACCACACACCTCACTCCCCAGTATCCATGTCACCAGTGATATCTACACCCCACCACACACCTCACTCCCCAGTATCCATGTCACCAGTGATATCTACACCACACCACACACCTCACTCCCCAGTATCCATGTCACCAGTGATATCTACACCCCACCACACACACCTCACTCCCCAGTATCCATGTCACCAGTGATATCTACACCCCACCACACCTCACTCCCCAGTATCCATGTCACCAGTGATATCTACACCCCACCACACACCTCACTCCCCAGTATCCATGTCACCAGTGACATCTACACCCCACCACACACACCTCACTCCCCAGTATCCATGTCACCAGTGATATCTACACCCCACCACACACACCTCACTCCCCAGTATCCATGTCACCAGTGATATCTACACCCCACCACACACACCTCACTCCCCAGTATCCATGTCACCAGTGAGATCTACACCCCACCACACACACCTCACTCCCCAGTATCCATGTCACCAGTGAGATCTACACCCCACCACACACACCTCACTCCCCAGTATCCATGTCACCAGTGATATCTACACCCCACACCTCACTCCCCAGTATCCATGTCACCAGTGATATCTACACCCCACCACACACACCTCACTCCCCAGTATCCATGTCACCAGTGATATCTACACCACACCACACACACCTCACCCCCCAGTATCCATGTCACCAGTGATATCTACACCCCACCACACACCTCACTCCCCAGTATCCATGTCACCAGTGATATCTACACCCCACCACACACACCTCACTCCCCAGTATCCATGTCACCAGTGATATCTACACCCCACCACACACACCTCACTCCCCAGTATCCATGTCACCAGTGATATCTACACCCCACCACACACACCTCACTCCCCAGTATCCATGTCACCAGTGATATCTACACCCCACCACACACACCTCACTCCCCAGTATCCATGTCACCAGTGATATCTACACCCCACCACACACCTCACTCCCCAGTATCCATGTCACCAGTGAGATCTACACCCCACCACACACACCTCACTCCCCAGTATCCATGTCACCAGTGAGATCTACACCCCACCACACACACCTCACTCCCCAGTATCCATGTCACCAGTGATATCTACACCCCACCACACACACCTCACTCCCCAGTATCCATGTCACCAGTGATATCTACACCTCACCACACACACCTCACCCCCCAGTATCCATGTCACCAGTGATATCTACACCCCACCACACACACCTCACTCCCCAGTATCCATGTCACCAGTGATATCTACACTCCACCACACACCTCACTCCCCAGTATCCATGTCACCAGTGATATCTACACCCCACCACACACCTCACTCCCCAGTATCCATGTCACCAGTGAGATCTACACCCCACCACACACACCTCACTCCCCAGTATCCATGTCACCAGTGATATCTACACCCCACCACACACCTCACTCCCCAGTATCCATGTCACCAGTGATATCTACACCACACACACCTCACCTCCCTCCCCAGTATCCATGTCACCAGTGTGAGGGAATCCCCTATCTGTGTATCTACTGACACGTTGGATCTGGTCAGTGACAGGTCCTCTTTACTCCAGGGACTGAAGATTCAGTGACAGATGGCTGTGACCCGGCCCGCGATGTTCTGGGTGGCGGTTGATCCTCTGTCATGCGCTAATAGTCGGGATTTATCTTCCTGGGTAATTTGGAGACTTGTTATGTTCTGGAGGTGGCAGCTGGCCCCGCACAGCCGTCACTAATCATATTGGCATCTCGGAGGTGTCTGTGGGCTCCAGACGGCTAATTATAGATAACAATGGCGGAGGAGCCGGGCCGCATCTCTCCGTCACACATTCATCTGCACCCTTCATTCTCTTCATTCTATGACCCCCCTGAATGTCACTGTGAACTCCGGGCGTAGAATAGATAAGAGCTGCTCAACATTTCATCCAGCCAGTCCTGAGATTTACACAGCTTTGCCCTACAGAACGGCCATGCCGGTCAGGGCAGGTGACCTAAATTTCTCTGCTGCCTTTCAATACGTTTTCAGGCCTTGTCCCCCCACCCCCCAGCCTGTGATTGGATCGTGAAACAAGAGGCAGCACAGTGATGAGCTCATCTCTCTGTCACTCTGCTCTCTCCTCCTCTCAGCATGCTCCTTGTCAGTATGTGAACTGATTGGCTCCTTGTGTTGCCTCTCCCAGTCTGAGCTCTGCTGTACAGGAAGTGTAAGTGGCTGATTCCAGGTCACATTCACAGATACGTCATACATGTATTTATACTTGAATACAAACCTGTATCCATTTCTGTTTGGAGTTCAACTTTAAAGCCGAATGAAACCTTTGCATAACAAAAATAAAAAAATGTCCCCCGTCAGTGTTATGCCCAAAAGAACAAGGAATTCCCTCCAGCGTTCTCAGCTGTCACAGGCACTTCCGTCTTCTCCCGCTCTTCCTTCCGGGTTGATAAGCCGTCCTGCGATTACCCCAAACAAGAGAACTTAGAGAAAGAAGACCCCGAGGATGAGGAGCCTAGTAATGAAGGCCCTGAGGATGAGGACCCTGATAAGGAAGGCCCTGAGGAGGAGGGCCCTGATAAAGAAGGCCCTGAGGAGGAGGGCCCTGATAAAGAAGGCCCTGAGGAGGAGGGCCCTGATAAAGAAGGCCCTGAGGAGGAGGGCCCTGATAAAGAAGGCCCTGAGGAGGAGGACCCTGATAAAGAAGGCCCTGAGGAGGAGGACCCTGATAAAGAAGGCCCCGAGGATGAGGAGCCTAGTAATGAAGACCCCGAGGATGAGGAGCCTAGTAATGAAGACCCTGAGGATGAGGACCCTGATAAGGAAGGCCCCGAGGATGAGGAGCCTAGTAATGAAGACCCCGAGGATGAGGAGCCTAGTAATGAAGATCCTGATCATGAGGACCCTGATAAGGAAGGCCCTGAGGAGGAGGGCCCTGATAAGGAAGGCCCTGAGGAGGAGGGCCCTGATAAGGAAGACGCTGAGGAGGAGGGCCCTGATAAAGAAGGCCCTGAGGATGAGGACCCTGATAAGGAAGGCCCCGAGGATGAGGAGCCTAGTAATGAAGACCCCGAGGATGAGGAGCCTAGTAATGAAGACCCTGATCATGATGACCCTGATAAGGAATGCCCTGAAGAGGAGGGCCCTGATAAGGAAGGCCCTGAGGAGGAGGGCCCTGATAAGGAAGACGCTGAGGAGGAGGGCCCTGATAAGGAAGACGCTGAGGAGGAGGGCCCTGATAAAGAAGGCCCTGAGGATGAGGACCCTGATAAGGAAGGCCCCGAGGATGAGGAGCCTAGTAATGAAGACCCCGAGGATGAGGAGCCTAGTAATGAAGACCCTGATCATGAGGACCCTGATAAGGAATGCCCTGAAGAGGAGGGCCCTGATAAGGAAGGCCCTGAGGAGGAGGGCCCTGATAAGGAAGACGCTGAGGAGGAGGGCCCTGATAAAGAAGGCCCTGAGGAGGAGGGCCCTGATAAAGAAGGCCCTGAGGAGGAGGACCCTGATAAAGAAGGCCCTGAGGAGGAGGACCCTGATAAGGAAGACCCTAGAGATGGGTACCCTGGTAAAGAATACCCTGATGAATAGGACCCTGATAAAGAAGACCCTGAGGAACAGTACCCAGATAAAGATTACCCCAAGGAAGAGAATCCTGAGGAAGTGGATCCTGATAAGGAAGACCCTGAGGATGAGTACCCTGGTAAAGAAGACCCTGATAAAGAAGGCCCTGAGAAAGAAGACCCTGAGGAACATGACCCAGATAAAGATTACCCCTAGGAAGAGGACCCTGATAAAACTCTGAGGAGGAGGACCCTGAGGACAAAGACCCTGAGGAAGAGGACCCTGATAAGGAAGACCCTGAGGATGAGTACCCTGGTAAAGAAGACCCTGATAAATAGGACCCTGAGGAAGAAGACCCAGAGAAAGAGGACCCTGATAGGGAAGACCCTGAGGATGAGTACCGAAGGCCCTGAGGAAGAGGACCCCGAGGAACAGGACCCAGATAAAGATTACCCAGAGGAAGAAGACCGTGATAAAGAAGACTCTTAGGAGGAGGACCCTGAGAAAGAGGACTTTAATAAAGAAGATCCTGAAGAAGAAGAACCTGATAAAAAAAAGACCCAAGCAATAGGACTCTGAGGAAGAGGACCCTGTAGGAGAATGCTGAGTTGATAACGGACCTTCTGTGACTCAGAAACAGAAAAATGTAATGTTTCGACTCCACGCAATTAACCAGTCATCTTCTACCCTACTGAGGATGGCACAAAAAGAGCAAGTTGGAGTGGGAGTCAGATGGCAGAGGGTGACAAAAGTCACTGTAGATGGTCATCAGTAATGGATCAGAGTTTTATGTGGAACTGCAGCGGTGAGTTGCTTTCTCAACACAGTATGGCAGAAAAGAAAGCATGAAGTGTTTGGCAAATACTGCCAGGAAAGGGGGAAAAATGACCTCAAACTACTGGAACTGGAAAGCTCTCCACAGCTAGCTTTTACCAGAATGATATTGGGAAAACACCCTACACAGATCTCAGTGCCCGAAGGTCACTTCCAGGCTATGCTGCAGCCTTAAGTGGGGTCCTTAAAGCGGAGTTCCACACAAAAATGGAACTTCCGCTTTTCGGAACCCTCCCCCCCTCCGGTGTCACATTTGGCACCTTTCAGGGGGGAGGGGGGTGCAGATACCTGTCTAAGACAGGTATTTGCACCCACTTCCGGCATAGACTCCCATGGGAGTCTATGCCTCTTCCCGTCCCCACCGCGCTGTCTCCTGGGAACACACAGCTCCCAGGAGAGAGCGGGGACCACTAGGGATGTGCAGCGCGACTCGCGCATGCGCAGTAGGGAACCCGGGAAGTGAAGCCGCAACGCTTCACTTCCTGATTCCCTCACCTAGGATGGCGGCGGCAGCTGCCGAGAACCGAGCGGGTTCTCGGCATCCCCTGCTGACATCGCTGGACCCTGGGACAGGTAAGTGGCCATGTATCAAAAGTCAGCAGCTGCAGTATTTGTAGCTGCTGGCTTTTAATATTTTTTTTTTTTGGCGGTGTGGGTGAACCCCCGCTTTAAGTGGTACAAATGCCAGCCTGAGGATGACCACACCACATAGCTGCAATTCAGAAGGAACCCTGAATGAAGTGATTCACACGCAGAAGGTAAAAAGTCTAATTAATAGTCATGTAATTGGTAGACACGAACACCATGAACAGCTGTCCTAAATCTGCACCATAGTTATGAGGGGAGATATGAAGGACTCATTTAGAAGCAATCTGCATCTAGCAGCTTTCACAGTCCACAGGAAGCCTGCAAAAATATACCAGCCTCAGTCAAGACTCCTGTCTTTCATTGGAGGCCATTATGACCACCCAGCTCTAAGAACTGATGGCGCACTCATGAGTGATGAGCCTGTACCAGATCTGACACCACACTGGGACTGGCTGATGGCATCCTTCAGCATTGCACAGAACCTCATGCCTGTCCCAGAACTGGCACCAATATAGGACTTGCTGGTGGCATCCTCCAACATTGGACAGACCCCATGCCTGTTCCAGAACTGGGACTAGCTGATGGCATCCTCCAGTATTGAACATAACCCATGCCTGTCCCAGAACTGGCACCACCCCAGGAATAGCTGATGGCATCTTCCAGCATTGAACAGACCCCATGCCTGTTCTAGAACTGTTCCAGAACTGGCACCAACCCAGAACTAGCTGATGGCATCCTCCAGCATTGGACAGAACCCATGCCTGTGCCAGAACTGGGACTAGCTGATGGCATCCTCCAGTATTGAACATAACCCATGCCTGTCCCAGAACTGGCACCACCCCAGGAATAGCTGATGGCATCTTCCAGCATTGAACAGACCCCATGCCTGTTCTAGAACTGTTCCAGAACTGGCACCAACCCAGAACTAGCTGATGGCATCCTCCAGCATTGGACAGAACCCATGCCTGTGCCAGAACTGGGACTAGCTGATGGCATCCTCCAGTATTGAACATAACCCATGCCTGTCCCAGAACTGGCACCACCTGAGGAATAGCTGATGGCATCTTCCAGCATTAAACAGACCCCATGCCTGTTCTAGAACTGGCACCACCTCAGGACTAGCTGATGGCATCCTCCAGCATTGGACAGAACCCATGCCTGTCCCAGAACTGGCACCACCTCAGGACTAGCTGATGGCATCCTCCAGCATTGTACAGAACCCATGCCTGTCCCAGAACTTGGCACCTTCTCAGGACTAGCTGATGGCATCCTCCAGCATTGGACAGAACCCATGCCTGTTCCAGAACTGGCACCACCCCAGGACTAGCTGATGGCATCCTCCAGCATTGGACAGAATCCATGCCTGTTCCAGAACTGGCACCACCCCTGGACTAGCTTATGGCATCCTCCAGCATTGTAGAGAACCCATGCCTGTTCCAGAACTGGCACCACCCCAGGACTAGCTGATGGCATCCTCCAACATTGGACAGAACCCATGTCTAAGTAATGCTCTGACAGGTTCCCTTTACAAAGTCCAGAAGTGAAACTGCATGCAGTTAGGGAATGTATGAGTTGCATTAACGAGAGCAGTAACTTCTGGCTGACCTATATGGGAAACTATGCACTCCGCAGCTGTGGTGTGATGTGTTAAATGCTCACGGGATTCATCACACACTATTTATTGGTCTCCAGCTTTGAACCTCAAGATCTGCTGAATTTTTGCAGCATAAGCAAAAAAAAAAAAAAAAAAATTGAGAGCAATAAGCAACCTTGAGAATCACGTGCGGCCGGGTGATTGGTGGAGGCTGCGAGACGAGCGTGTATTTAATGAGTGGTTACTAAGCTGCTTACAGCAGTAAAGAGTTTTGTGCTAAGCTATTATTAAATGTTACCAAGAAGAAAATGTTACCAAATGTTCCCTCGAAGAAAATCAACCGTGGGATGATGATGAGGCTGCTTTGTCTGCCAGATCAATGACAGAATTGGAGCAATGACAGATGAGAGATTACAAACCATAGGAGGAGCCCCTCCACCAAAATGATTTCACTTATAGGGGGTGTTTGGTGGGCTGAGTCACTGCAGTCTTCTTCGAGGATCTCCCAAATTACAACACACACATTTAAACACCCATCAGCCATAATATTATGACCCCCCCCCTGCCTAATATTGAGTAGGTCCCCCTCTTCTGACCCATCCAGGCATGGACTCCACTAGCCCTCTGAAGGTATCTGGCACCAAGTCATGAGTAGCAGATCCTCCATGTTGAGGCCTCCATGAATCAAACTTGTTTTTCAAGCACATCCCACAGATAGTCAATTGGATGGAGATATGGAAACTCGTTGTGTCCCTCAGACTATTCTTGAACCATTCTTGCAGCATGGCAGGGTACATTATCCTGCTTAAAGAGTCCACAGCCATCAGGGGATATCGTTTCCATGAAGGGGTGTACTTGGTCACCAAGAATGTTTAGGTAGGTGGTATGTGTCAAGTGACATCAACATGAATGGCAGGAGCCAAAGTTTCCCAGCAGAACATTGCCCAAAGCATCACACTGCCTCCTCCGGCTTGTCGACTTGCCATACTACATCTTGGTGCCATCTCTTTCCCAGGTAACGGACACCTCAGACCAGGCCACCTTCTTCCATTTCTCCGTACTCCAGTTCTGATGCTCACGTGCCCATTGTCGGAACTTTTGGCTGTGGACATGGGTCAGCATGGACACCCTGCCCGGTGTGCAGCTACACAGCCCCGAACAACAAAGTGCGAGACTCTGTGTGTTCTGACACCTTTTTATCAGAACCAGCATTCATTGGTGACCCTGTTGACAGTTGGCTGGTTTTCCTTCCTTGGACCACTTTTGGTCGGTCCTGACCACTGCAGACAAGGAACATCCCACAAGAGCTGCAGTTTTGGAGTTGCTCTGACCCAGTTGTAAAGACATTACAATTTGGTCCTTGTCAAAGTCCCTCAAATCCTTACACTTGTCCATTTTTTTTCTGCTTTCAACTTCACAGACATGTTCACTTGCTGCTCAATATATCCCACCCACTTTCAGGAGCCACTGTAACCCGATAATCAATGTTCTCTTTTGTGTGTGCAGTATCACCAGGGGGGGGGGGGGGATGCCCTGAATTCCAAGAACATCTAGGTGCAGTGAAGAAATCCCACTCTGAGACTCTTCGGCCGATTTTATGAACACATATTACAGGGTGGGATCCGGGGTTGTGGTCAGCATGTGAAATTCCCGGAAAACAGCTGTGCAGATATGTTGTATTTCCTTTTGGAGTGGCTTGTCTGCATACATTTTCCAGAGAGCATCGCTCTGGTGTGTGGCACCTCGCGCCGGTGATGCTCACAACCTCCCTGACCTAATATGCCCATATGGCCATGTTAGGTCTGTGCTATTGGTCATATTAGGTCAATGGCCGTGTGGCCAATTTTGGTCCATGATGTCCCAAGCATCCCCGTTGCTTTGTGTATGGGTAGCTGTGGGGTGGGGCCTGCCCTGGTCACAGTTGTTTGAGCTGCAGGGGTGGGAGTGAAAGTTTCCATACAGGTTCAGGCCAAACCCAAGATCATCCTTACTGGTAACCATTGTCCCCGAAAACAGGAAGTGTTGGGAAATCCAAAATGTTATGGTTGTCTTCAGAACAGGAATAGAGAGAAAGCTTCTAAACGAGGACACCTGTTCCTGTGACAACTGCTTTTATTTTGCCCTTATTAAAAACTTTAGGAGATATTCCCACTGGTTTCCTAATGTGCCTTCAAGGCAGGAAGTGAAGGGAAATTTTATCAACTGGACACAGACTGCAAAAATAAAGAAATATACATATTGGCAGTGAAGGGTGTGAGACTTCCACGGACAGACATTTACAGCATGGCTTCTAGCTGGGTGACAAAACATGTCTGCTCTCACTATATGTAGACAGGTACTCTTTAGGTATCAGTGAGGCTCACACAACCTGAAATGTCCATAATGGCGGCTACTCTGACATTTAACATTTTTCACAGAACCCAGTTCTAAGACTCGAGTGATACCGGCCACATACCATAGGTGGACCCACCATGGCAGAGAGTCAGCCTTGACACACTTTTGAACCGTAGCACTAAAATGTGCACTTCTAATCCCCTCTTAATGATTCTGTTGATCTTATTTGAGGATATTCCAACCTGCTGCCAATTCATTTAAAAATGGATTTTCTGGAACGTTCATTAAGAATGTTCTGCAGCTCATTAGGATTCGTTAAAGATCTTGGATGACCCAACCCCCACCCACTGATACTCTTCTTAGCCTTGCTCCTACTGACAGTAGCGTCCATCTCTCAGAGTGGTGAGTCTAATTACTGTCTGGTAAGAAGTTACATGGAGTGAATGACCTCTTCTCCCTCCCTAGACATCGTTCAGGTATGAGGAATGGCCGCGCAGGACCAAGCATTGCATTCTATTATTTTTGTCCTGAATAGAGTAGGAAAGGGTTAAATCTCCTGCAATCTGTGCCCCATTGCGTTTTCCCTTCAATTCCTGTCCTGGAGAGACAACAGGCCCTGAGAGGAAGTTTCTCCAAAGTCTCCTCTTAGTTGTCACCACAACAATCGTCTCCAATGGAAGATTTCCCCTCTATTCCTATTCCTCTGACTACTCAACATTTTGGATATTCATAGTTACATAGCTGGTAAGGTTGAGTAACTGAACTCCTCCATCCCCCATAACTGAGCTCGTCCATCCCCCATGACTAAGATCCTTCATCCTCCATACCGAAGCTCCTCCATCCCCCATACGTGAGCTTCTCCATCCCCCCTACCTGAGCTTCTCCATCCCCCACACCCGAGCTCCTCCATCCCCCATAACTGAGATCATTCATCCTCCATACCGAAGCTCCTCCATCCCCCATACGTGAGCTTCTCCATCCCCCCTACCTGAGCTCCTCCATCCCAAATACCTGAGCTCCTTCATCCCCCATAACTGAGATCCTACATCTGCCATACCCGAGCTTCTCCATCCCCCATAACTGAGCTCCTTCATCCCCCATAACTGAGATCCTCCATCCCCCATAACTGAGCCCCTCCATCCCCTATAACTGAGATCATTCATCCTCCATACCTAAGCTTCTCCATCCCAAATACCTGAGCTCCTTCATCCTCCATAACTGAGATCCTACATCTGCCATACCTGAGCTTCTCCATCCCCCATACCTGAGCTCCTTCATTCCCCAATACTGAGCTCCTCCATCCCCCATAACTAAGCTCCTCCAGCCCCCATAACTGAGCTCCTCCAGCCCCCATAACTGAGCTCCTCCATCTCCCATAACTGAGCTCCTCCATCCCCCATAACTGAGCTCCTCCATCCCCCATAGCTGAGCCCCTCCATCCCCCATAACTGACCTCCTCCATTCCCAATAACTGAGCTGCTCCTTCCCTCATAACTGAGCTCCTCCTTCCCTCATAACTGAGCTCCTCCATTCCCCATAACTGAGCTCCTCCATCCCCCATAACTGAGCTCCTCCATCCCCCATAACTGAGCCCCTCCATCCCCCATAACTGAGCCCCTCCATCCCCCATAACTGATCTCCTCCATCCCCCATAACTGACCTCCTCCATCCCCCATAACTGACCTCCTCCATCCCCCATAACTGAGCTGCTCCTTCCCTCATAACTGAGCTCCTCCTTCCCTCATAACTGACCTCCTCCATCCCCCATAACTGAACCCCTCCATCCCCAATACCTGAGCTTCTCCAGTCCCCATAATGGAGCTCCTCTATCCCCCATAACTGAGGTTCTTTCCAGTTCCAATACATCCTTCCTGAGGATTGGTGACCAGAACTGGATGGCATACTCCAGATGTGGCTGAACCAGAGTTTGGTGAAATGGTAGAATTATAGTCTTGTCTTCTGAGGTAATCCCCATTTTAATGCATGCGAATAGTCTGCTGGCCTTACCTGAACCCTAACACTACGGGCTTAAAGTGTATGCATAGCCAAATCTTTTTCTTCTAGTGTTGGGTGAAGTGGGGGCAGGCAGTTTATTTTTTGATGTCCCTGTCCTGCTGGAAAGAGTTCCGTTCACTTCCTGGAGACACAACAAATGATAGGTAATCTCACCAAATTGTGGAGAATTTAACTTTGAGACAGTTGTCACCGGACAGGGGCCCCCATTGGATGACTAACACCTCTGATATCTTGGACCTCCACTCACTGTCTCCGTTGTGTCCAGGACAATTGGACAGGTGAATATCTCCAGCAGGGACACAGCAATATAAACATGACCAACCCTTCCACATTCCATTTCAAAACAAAATACATAGACTTCAAAGGTCCCGCTTACTCATGGAGGGTTGCCACATAAACTGGCCATTTCAAATAGAGCCATCGAGGTTCACCCTTATACATAGTGGATTAGCTGCAGAGTTGAGGGACCCCAGTGCAGATTCTGGTTCGGACCCCTCCCTGCGCTTCCTATATAGGAGAAAGAGAAAGCGTGATTGGACAGCACTTCATGCTGAGCGCTATGCAGTAACTATAAATGATTTCAGGTTAGAAGTAATGGCTGACCCTTACACCCCAGATTGAAGGTACCACAGGGGTTCCTGTGCTTCCACTCTGTGTTAGGAATATTGAACCAGCAGAGACTTGGCCTTTTGGCTACGATCAATTGTAATATCTGTTCATATCATGTTCCGTAGGGGGCACTTCACCCTTACTCTGGCTTTCCAGCTGAGATGGCTGGTTGTAGTGTATATTATCCCTGCTGGTATGATGGGGATCTTCTCTGTGGGAAAGAAGCTGAATGACGCCTCCACTGGGTAAAGTGGAAGTCTGTAGTATTCCCCTGAGGTGAAGGATTCCAAAGGGCCCAGTGTCTCCTGATTCAAGCAGTGTTGCCTGGTTTGGCTAGGGGTCAGGGAGGCAGAGAGCCTGTGGTGTTAATTGCCCCCTAGGAGTGGTGCCCTGGGGGTGCTCTGAGTATCGATATGGGTTTGGGACCCTATTGTGAAAAAGGGCACTAAGCCACAATACCAGTTCGTTATTTCTTCATGTCGCTTAATGGGTTAGGCCTTTTGGCCAAGATTGGGGCAATATTTGCTACCAGGCAGCAAGGCCCAACCATTGTTTAGCATACATTCACTCAGGATTGTAGGGTGTGGGGTCAAGGCCTACCTTGACATTTATGGGGAAGATGCGTGGCCCTTCTTTTGTGCCTTGGGGGGGGCTCTCTTTGGGAGAGCCCCCCACCCAGTACTTGGTTGGCTTTGATTAATCATAAGGATTGGGGTCTGCTGGGCCCTTTTGCTAGGTGGACCTGAATATGCTTTGCCCCATCAGGAGTCTTGTGCCCTGGGGGAACAGGGAAGGGTTCTTCCTCCTCAGGAGGGGACTGTGACACACCCTAGTGCACTTTTTTGGTTCACCTTCACACCCCATTCACACTTGTGCGACTTGTCATAGGAATTTGGACATCAAAATCGCATGACAAGTCGTAGCCCATGTTTTCCAATGATAACAATTCATATATGTGCAACCTAAAGTCATAGCAACTTCAAAGTAGTCCATGCACTACTTTGGTCTGACTTTCATGCAACTTGAGGGCCATAGGCTTTAATGCTAATCCTCAAAAACTCTGTGAGTCGTTCATGAATGTTTTACATGCAACAGTGGGTCCGACTTTGCAGAGGGACAACAAGTCACATCCAAGTTGCACCCATCCAAAGTTTCACCAAAGTTTTACTGAAATGGAGTCTTATGCCGCGTACACACGAGCGGACTTTTCGGCTACAAAAGTCCGACAGCTCGTCCAACAGACTTTCGACAGACTTTCAACGGACTTTTGGTGGACTTTCTAACGAACGGACTTGCCTACATACGATCACACAAAAGTCCGACGGATTCGTACGTGATGATGTACAACGGACTAAAATAAGGAAGTTGATAGCCAGAAGCCAATAGCTGCCCTAGCGTGGGTTTTTGTCCGTCGGACTATCATACAGACGAGCAGATTTCTGGGTCCGGCGGAGTTACGACGTAAAGATTTGAAGCATGTTCCAAATCTAAAGTCCGTCAGATTTGTGGCTGTAAAAGTCCGCTGAAAGTCCGGGGAAGCCCACACACGATCGGATTGTCAGCCGGCTTTGGTCCGTCGGACTTTTGTAGACGAAAGGTCCGCTCGTGTGTACGCGGCATAAGTGTGTTGTTTTTTGCACCACACCTCGGGGAGAAAATAAAAATAGACTGAACCAGCAGAGACATCGAATTCCTTTCCTGGTGCCGAGAACGCCGACTCTGCTGTATATGGGATTCATTTTTCATTTTGGTCACAAGGCGGTCATTAGCAGATATGAGTAGCTCTGCTGACACCATTCCACTTGAGTCATCAAACCCAGACGTGTCCGGAGTCCCCAGACGGACCAATGTTCACAACAAAGCCTCAAATTTTCTGACCTAAATCTTTCATCGCTCGGTCACGCTCGCCTCGGCCGCTCAGCAAAGGGAAACCTGAGAGCGGGCTCCGTGAAGCTGAAGCTGACAAGCATTATCCCGTTGTTTCCACTTACACAATACTGCCCCCCCCCCCCCCCCCCCAGCCTCTCCCGGTGAATAAAGCGCTGCTTTGCTTCCATTAAGAATTCATGCGCGGCCCGTTATGTATTTTTAATATTTTTCCATGTAGCTGCCCATTGACGGCTAATTAGTTCCCAGAACACTCGCAGCGTTTCGAAGGGTGAAATGTAAGATGATCTTATTTAATGTCAAGGCTCCACTTGACGGCAAATTAAGCAGTTCTTGTTCAGCAGCTGTTGATGTAAATATCACTGAATTATGAGGCTACGGCAAATGTACGGGCGACCTACGGCTTCCAGCAATGTGAGGACCAACAAGTCTCAGCCACACAAGCCCAAAGTGTGTATAATAAAGGACATCTTTTTCCCAAAATCCCTCCACACTGTCACTGTGCCCATCCAGGGAGAAGTAACCAGTGCCTCCAATTACCAGTACCCCCATTATCCCCCATCCCAGGAGAAGTAACCAGCACCTCCTATTACCAGTACCCCTATTATCCCCCATCCCGGGAGAAGTAACCAGCACCTCCTATTACCAGTACCCCCTATTATCCCCCATCCAGGGAGAAGTAACCAGCACCTCCAATTACCAGTACCCCCTATTATCCCCCATCCAGGGAGAAGTAACCAGCACCTCCAATTACCAGTACCCCCATTATCCCCCATCCAGGGAGAAGTAACCAGCACCTCCTATTACCAGTACCCCTATTATCCCCCATCCAGGGAGAAGTAACCAGCACCTCCTATTACCAGTACCCCTATTATCCCCCATCCAGGGAGAAGTAACCAGCGCCTCCTATTACCAGTACCCCTATTATCCCCCATCCAGGGAGAAGTAACCAGCACCTCCTATTACCAGTACCACCTATTATCCCCCATCCAGGGAGAAGTAACCAGCACCTCCTATTACCAGTACCCCCCATTATCCCCCATTCGAGGAAAAGTAACCAGCACCTCCTATTACCAGTACCACCTATTATCCCCCATCCAGGGAGAAGTAACCAGCACCTCCTATTACCAGTACCCCCCATTATCCCCCATTCGTGGAAAAGTAACCAGCACCTCCTATTACCAGTACCCTCTATTATCCCCCATTCGTGGAAAAGTAACCAGCACCTCCTATTACCAGTACCCCCTATTATCCCCCATCCAGGGAGAAGTAACCAGTGCCTCCTATTACCAGTACCCCTATTATCCCCCATCCAGAGAGAAGTAACCAGCACCTCCTATTACCAGTACCCCCATTATCCCCCATTCGAGGAAAAGTAACCCGCACCTCCTATTACCAGTACCCCCATTATCCCCCATTCGAGGAAAAGTAACCCGCACCTCCTATTACCAGTACCCCCTATTATCCCCCATTCGGGGAGAAGTAACCAGCGCCTCCTATTACCATGACCCCCAATATCCCCCATCCAGGGAGAAGTAACCAGCACCTCCTATTAAAGATGAACATGAATAAATTCTGGATAGCCGCACTCGTAGATTAGCCTTGTATATTTATTTAAAGGGTGCACATCAAATTCAAAAAATCACAGCAGACAGGAAAGAGCTGACGTTTCGCACTGACGTCAGTGCTTACTCATAGCGGAGTAAGTAGTCAGTGCGAAACGTCAGCTCTTTCCTGTCTGCTGATTTTTTTGAATTTGATGTGCACCCTTTAAATAAATATACAAGGCTAATCTACGAGTGCGGCTATCCAGAATGTATTCATGTTCATCGCTATCAGCATTTGCCAGAACCTACGACCTCCGAGCCAAGATTGATTTACCCTGTCTGTTAAAAGCTCCTGGAGCGGTGACAACCCTTCTCCACATTCAACCTCTGGATTTCAGCACCTCCTATTACCAGTACCCCCTATTATCCCCCATTTCGGGGAAAAGTAACCAGCGCCTCCTATGTAGTATAGCAGAGCCCATACTGAGGAAGAGAGGATGTAGCATCAGAGTCTCACCTGTGTGATTAGTGCGGGCCTGAAGATGGAGGTCTCAGTCTATGAGGACAGGTTGTGGTGGAGGTCTCGCCCATGGTCGGGGCTGTAGATGGAGGTCTCAGTCTATAAGGACAGGTTGTGGTGGAGGTCTCGCCCATGGTTGGGGCTGTAGATAGAGGTCTTAGTCTATGAGGACAGGTTGTGGTGGAGGTCTCACCTGTGGTTGGGGCTGTAGATAGAGGTCTCAGTCTATGAGGACAGGTTGTGGTGGAGGTCTCGCCCGTGGTCGGGTCTGTAGATGGAGGTCTCAGTCTATGAGGACAGGTTGTGGTGGAGGTCTCACCCATGGTCAGGGCTGTAGATAGAGGTCTCGCCCATGGTTGGGGCTGTAGATGGAGGTCTCAGTCTATGAGGACAGGTTGTGGTGGAGGTCTCGCCCATGGTCGGGTCTGTAGATGGAGGTCTCAGTCTATGAGGAAAGGTTGTGGTGGAGGTCTCACCCATGGTCAGGTCTGTAGATGGAGGTCTCAGTCTATGAGGAAAGGTTGTGGTGGAGCTCTCACCCGTGGTCGGGGCTGTAGATGGAGGTCTCAGTCTATGAGGACAGGTTGTGGTGGAGCTCTCACCCGTGGTCGGGGCTGTAGATGGAGGTCTCAGTCTATGAGGAAAGGTTGTGGTGGAGGTCTTACCCGTGGTCGGGTCTGTAGATGGAGGTCTCAGTCTATGAGGACAGGTTGTGGTGGAGGTCTCACCTGTGGTCAGGGATGTAGATAGAGGTCTCTTGTGGTGGAGGTCTCACCCGTGGTCGGGTCTGTAGATGGAGGTCTCAGTCTATGAGGAAAGGTTGTGGCGGAGCTCTCACCCGTGGTCGGGGCTGTAGATGGAGGTCTCAGTCTATGAGGACAGGTTGTGGTGGAGCTCTCACCCGTGGTCGGGGCTGTAGATGGAGGTTTCAGTCTTTGAGGAAAGGTTGTGGTGGAGGTCTCACCCGTGGTCTTGTCTGTAGATGGAGGTCTCAGTCTATGAGGACAGGTTGTGGTGGAGGTCTCACCCGTGGTCTTGTCTGTAGATGGAGGTCTCAGTCTATGAGGACAGGTTGTGGTGGAGGTCTCACCTGTGGTCAGGGCTGTAGATAGAGGTCTCTTGTGGTGGAGGTCTCACCCGTGGTTGGGTCTGTAGATGGAGGTCTCAGTCTATGAGGACAGGTTGTGGTGGAGCTCTCACCCGTGGTCAGGTCTGTAGATGGAGGTCTCTGTCTATGAGGAAAGGTTGTGGTGGAGGTCTCGCCCGTGGTTGGGGCTGTAGGTAAAGGTCTCAGTCTATGAGGACAGGTTGTGGTGGAGCTCTCACCCGTGGTCGGGTCTGTAGATGGAGGTCTCAGTCTATGAGGAAAGGTTGTGGTGGAGGTCTCACCCGTGGTCTTGTCTGTAGATGGAGGTCTCAGTCTATGAGGACAGGTTGTGGTGGAGGTCTCACCTGTGGTCAGGGCTGTAGATAGAGGTCTCTTGTGGTGGAGGTCTCACCCGTGGTTGGGTCTGTAGATGGAGGTCTCAGTCTATGAGGACAGGTTGTGGTGGAGCTCTCACCCGTGGTCAGGTCTGTAGATGGAGGTCTCTGTCTATGAGGAAAGGTTGTGGTGGAGGTCTCGCCCGTGGTTGGGGCTGTAGGTAAAGGTCTCAGTCTATGAGGACAGGTTGTGGTGGAGCTCTCACCCGTGGTCGGGTCTGTAGATGGAGGTCTCAGTCTATGAGGAAAGGTTGTGGTGGAGGTCTCGCCCGTACAGAGGATAATCTTCATACTCCTGTCCTGGGTCTGATCTGGTATTTCCGCTCTGGTATCGGCAGGCAATGTCTGGACACACTTCACAGGTAATAATTGTATTTTTCCAGCGCTCACTTTTATTTCGTTGTGCAGAAAATGATTCAATTACCGGCTTTCTGATGGAAATTGCACTCAGCGATTTCTATGATATTAGTATAAAATTGGCGAGCTGCTGATTTGGATGGAAGGCCGGAGTTTCGGCCAATCTCATGTTTATGTCCCATTAAATGTTATCGAATCTCGGTCATTTTCCCTCAACCTCTCTGAACGCGCCTGGCCCCTAATTTCTGCGATACGACAACGCATGTCGGATTAAACACATTACCGTAATGGCCGAGATACACTTCATGAATTTTCATCACTGCAGAGTTCTGAATCTCCTCTCAATGTCGGGGGGCCTCATCAGGAAAGGGAACCTGAAGTCTTAGATAATGCGCTGGAATATCTAAAGTCTAAACCTTATTTTTATTTAATTTGGGATGGAGTAAGGGAGGCGTAAAGCCTCATTTAGATGGGTGGATGAGGGTGGACCTTGCCTCTGGACACAGCAGCACTCTGTGCTACAACCTCATATAGATCATCCGATTGGCTACAGCCAGAAATATTGTCCAGAGCTGGTCAGAGACCCGAATCATGTGTATCATGTGCTCATCGCTGCCGGCCAGAAATTGGTGCAGGTGGCCCACATGTATTCATAAAAATGTTCCCCTGCCGGCAAGAATCCACCATCAGCCGCATGTGACCACCAGTGGGAATGAGGCCCAAAACCACTGCAACACCGTATGGAGATTTCCTTCACTTCCTGTTCTGTGGGCTCCACAGGAAGTGAGGAAAATACCTTCTTACCTAATAGTCACCAGAACTAGTGTCCCCATTGGAAGATTTCCATTGGTGGCAACTTAATATTTTGGATTTGCCCAGCCTTTCACTCCTGGTTCTATGGCAGATATATTTCTACAACCGAGACAAGTTAGTTGTATAACAATATAAGATTACTCTGCTCAGACCATCCCCCCACCAGCTCATCTCTGCTCTCTGGTGCTCCCAACTCCTCTCTAGAGTTCTCCTTTTTCCCTCCGGTGCTCCCCTCCTCTCTCCAGTACTCCCCTCCGCTCTCCAGTGCTCCCCTCCTCTCTCCAGTGCTCCCCTCCTCTCTCCAGTACTCCCCTCCGCTCTCCAGTACTCCCCTCCGCTCTCCAGTACTCCCCTCCACTCTCCAGTGCTCCCCTCTGCTCTCCAGGGCTCCCCTCCGCTCTTCAGTACTCCCCTCCGCTCTCCAGTACTCCCCTCCACTCTCCAGTGCTCCCCTCTGCTCTCCAGTGCTCCCCTCCGCTCTCCAGTACTCCCCTCCTCTCTTCAGTGCTCCCCTCCGCTCTCCAGTGCTCCCCTCCGCTCTCCAGTACTCCCCTCTGCTCTCCAGTACTCCCCTCTGCTCTCCAGTACTCCCCTCCGCTCTCCAGTGCTCCCCTCCGCTCTCCTCCAGTGCTTCTTTCTTTTTATCAGTGCACCAAATTGCCATCCAGTGCACCTGTCTGTCTCTGCCCTACAGTGTGGCCCCTCTGCTATCCAGTACTCCTCTCTGCTCTCCAGTACTCCTTTCTGCTCTCCAGTACTGCTCTCTGTTTTCCAGTGCTCCTCTCTGCCCTTCAGTACTCCTCTCTGCCCTCCAGTATTCCCCTCTGCCCTCCAGTATTCCCCTCTGCCCTCCAGTGCTCCCCTCTGCCCTCCAGTGCTCCCCTCTGACCTCCAGTTCTCCTCTCTGCCCTCCAGTACTCCTCTGCCCTCCAGTTCTCCTCTCTGCCTTCCAGTTCTCCTCTCTGCCCTCCAGTGCTCCCCTCTGCTGTCCAGTACTCCTCTCTGCCCTCCAGTACTCCTCTCCGCGCTACAGTACTCCTCTCTGCTCTCCAGTGCTCCCCTCCGCCCTCTAGTGCTCCTCTCTGCCCTCCAGTGCTCCTCTCTGCCCTCCAGTGTCCTCTCTGCCCTCCAGTGCTCCTCTCTGCCCTCCAGTGCTCCCCTCTGCTCTCCAGTACTCCTCTCTGCCCTCCAGTGCTCCTCTCTGCTTTTCAGTGCTTCCCATATGCCCTTCAGTGCTCCCCTCTGCCCCCCCAGTGCTCCCCTCTGCCCCCCAGTGCTCCCCTCTGCTGTCCAGTAGTCCTTTCTGCCCCCCAGTGCTCCCCTCTGCCTCCCCAGTGCTCCCCTCTGCTCTCCAAGCTTTACCAGCCGTTGTCAAAGTTCTCTCTCTCCTCTCCCCTGCAGCCACCACTACTAATGGCTGGGACATGGGAGCCTACGGGTGACGTCACCACTCCAGGCTTTACCAGCCATTGTCAGAGTGCTTCCTCCTCTCCCCTGCAGCCACCACTACTAATGGCTGGGGCACGGGAGCCTACGGGTGACGTCACCGCTCCAGGCTTTACCAGCCATTGTCAGAGTGCTCCCTCCTCTCCCCTGCAGCCACCACTACTAATGGCTGGGGCATGGGAGCCTACGGGTGAGGTCACCGCTCCAGGCTTTACCAGCCATTGTCAGAGTGCTCTCTCCTCTCCCCTGCAGCCACCACTACTAATGGCTGGGGCACGGGAGCCTACGGGTGATGTCACCGCTCCAGGCTTTACCAGCCATTGTCAGAGTGCTCCCTCCTCTCCCCTGCAGCCACCACTACTAATGGCTGGGGCACGGGAGCCTACGGGTGACGTCACCGCTCCAGGCTTTACCAGCCATTGTTAGAGTGCTCCCTCCTCTCCCCTGCAGCCACCACTACTAATGGCTGGGGCATGGGAGCCTACGGGTGACGTCACCGCTCCAGGCTTTACCAGCCATTGTCAGAGTGCTCCCTCCTCTCCCCTGCACCTGCTGCTGGCTAACAGGGGAGCCGGATCACATGACTGGACCGGAGCCGACTGAAAATGCAGACCTTTCTTCCACATGTTGATCAGCATACGTGGCGGGGGGGGGCAGTTTTAGGAGTAGTTAGGTTGAGGTTGGATTAAGTGAAGACGTTATAGAATGGGATTGTATATGGAGCCTAGAAGGGATGTCATGAGGGAATCACTCGATCTGCCCCCAGAACCAACCTCTATGCTGGTCTGAAGATGACTTGAAGAATCCCCCCCGGCCCGTAGTGAAGGCCATCGATCGACAAGTTCCCGGGAACAGCTGTTCGCGTTCTGTCCTCGGAAGGAAAGGATTAGAGGGCCACAGCGAAGGTTGTAATGAGGGGGGAGCGGAGTGATGTTGGGGGGGGGGGGCTGATTGCGGCTTCCAGGTGGTCGAATGAAATTAAGTTTATACCGCGGAGACTGTAAGCTGCGGCTTGTTTTCTGACTGTGATTGAATGTTAATGAGAAGACTCTGCTGTGTGCCGACATGTCCGGACTCGCTGATCGATTGTGAGATCAGGACCGCATCTTCTGACTGATAATAGAGAGAGATGCCCTATAATAGAATGCTATTTATAATCCCCCGCGTCCCGGAGAACGCCGCTACCTATAAAATGTCGCCGCCGCTCACCTCAGACATTCTGTGACCTCCCACTAACTACGTTCCGCTGCCTCCAGCTTCCTGATTTGTTTTTTTATCTGCAGAGCATTTATAATATGGTTTAGAATTGCGTTGAGGAATCGCGCTTCTTGTCCATATCAACATGTAAATGTAAACCCCAAATCCATCCTTCAGTCCGTTCAGCGTCATGTCTCCTTGTATACGGAGGAACTAAAGCTGTTCCCAGAAAGGTGAAGGACCGGTCACCAGTATTGTCTGTGGTCTTTGTGCAGCTGGCCATGTCCCCATTACTGATTAGCATGCCTTCTTCTGCGCTGTGTCTATATGGTGGTGGCCATCTTGGTAGAGGCAGAGCCTTGCGTCCTAATGTCGGAGCTGCCCCCCCGATGACTGAGGGGTAATGATAGAGGAGGAGAAAGCACAGATCCACAGAATGGATGAAGCAGGGAAATTCTTGCGCTGCAGCTCCTCAGGTACAGCTTCCCCTCCAGCAAGGAGAACCTTGATCAGCACAGTGATGATATCACCAAATCTCACTCCAAATCTCCTGAGACTAGCAGTCAGAGGCAGCAGTGCCTTAAGCTGGCCATAGAGGTTCAGCAGGGACTGGTTGAGATTCGAACCATGTATGAACAGGCTGAATCTTGATCGATCGATAAACTTGGGTACAAACAGCTGTCATGGAACGTCCCACACTCCGCTTGAGTGCTTCCGTCATATACCACTTCCTCCAGTCTGAATATAGATATTAGATATTATAGCCACATATTACAACCAAGAACTAGGCAGGACTCGTTTGGCTGCAAAGCTGGATCATGAACTGTTTATTTGAACAAAGGCACACAGAGATATACACTCAGAGGACAATCCCCCCTCCTTTGCATAATGACACAGGGCGGGGTAGACTTTACCTCCACCATGACACAGGTCTATTCAAACTTCTCATCAGTAGACTGTTTTTGGGAGGGGCTGCTGGAGAAATCCCCCCCTCCCCCTCACAGCTAATCCACAGAGACATATACATCCCATAATAGGTTGCTCCCAAGGCAGACACAAACAATAGAACGATGGAATACAGCCACACCTCAAACGATCTAGTAAAGAGTCCACAACAGTATATGAGACAATATTCCGGTGTGGTTGTGCAGTGAGTCTGATTAGTGCTGATCATAGTGGGTTTCTCGGTCACCCTGCGCCCCTATTAGACACATAGGTGGGGGTGGGGGAGCTGGACAAGGAGTTTCCAGAGCTCTCCGGGGTAAGCTGGGTTCCACAAACCCAAACGTCACACCAGAATGTAGAATTTTAAATGCAATTATTGCTAGCAGTGTTCCCTGGGCAGGGATGGCTCTCCCCACCAGGGGAACACAATGGCTTCGTGGGGGGGATTCCACTCTCTGTGTTGGAGGGGAAATCAAGCTATTTTTTTCCCTGCAACTCATGGTTGCTGGAAACAAAATCATTCTGTATATAGCCGGCCTTAGATGATCTCACACTGCAGATATACGACTGACACCAGGTTCACACATATGCAGCTCTGCAATAGGAGTGCCTAGGCACAGGAAGTGACCTGATAATAGGAGTGCCTAGGTACAGGAAGTGACCTGATAATAGGAGTGCCTAGGTACAGGAAGTGACCTGATAATAGGAGTGCCTAGGTACATGAAGTGACCTGATAATAGGCGTGCCTAGGTACAGGAAGTGACCTGATAATAGGAGTGCCTAGGCACAGGAAGTGACTTGATAATAGGAGTGCCTAGGCACAGGAAGTGACCTGATAATAGGAGTGCCTAGGTACATGAAGTGACCTGATAATAGGCGTGCCTAGGTACAGGAAGTGACCTGATAATAGGAGTGCCTAGGCACAGGAAGTGACTTGATAATAGGAGTGCCAAGGCACAGGAAGTGACCTGATAATAGGAGTGCCTAGGTACAGGAAGTGACC
The DNA here is from genome assembly GCA_037952925.1 of Lithobates clamitans. Taxonomy (NCBI): domain Eukaryota; kingdom Metazoa; phylum Chordata; class Amphibia; order Anura; family Ranidae; genus Lithobates; species Lithobates clamitans. The sequence continues at coordinate 86,589 of JBBGZY010003566.1, forward strand.
TGATAATGTAGATTGTTCAGGCCACTTCTGACACTTCCGGATGTTCCTTGTAAAATAACAGGTCTTCAGTTTTTGTGTAGACAAGTTGTTTTTGGTAAATCTGTTACAAAGCGTCTTACCTGGAGATCCTGCCAGTAACAGCACTTCCTGTTGCAGCCTAACAACACCTATGAACTCCCTTACAATTTACAGCGGGGTTACCAGCCTGCCATTGGTTGACTGTGGGGCTGCCTTTCACGTCTATCAAATAAACAGCCCAATGGCCAACTGAAGGAGCGCACATGGCAGGCTGACCTGTATACTTCTCATTCAAAGGCTGAGCCTTGTCTGCTGCTGCTGGCAGGATCTCCATGTATACAGATTGAAGGTTTCCATATACTTTACATTGACATGTATGCTCCTACTGCTAAACCTAATCCAACCTAGACCCTCCAGTCCAGGCGCTTACCTTCTCCTCCATGGCCTCCTCCTTTGTCCTCATCCTGGCCTCCAGACTCTTCTCCGGCACCGACATCGCCTGCGCAGGAACTACCAATAGACATGAATGGGCTGTCAGTCCTTACGTCTCTAGTATTCGACTGTGGCCTCATTGACGACTGTGGCTTCATTGACGACTGTAGCCTCATTGACGACTGTGGCCTCATTGACGACTGTGGCCTCATTGACGACTGTGGCCTCATTGACGACTGTGGCCTCATTGACGACTGTGGCCTCATTGACGACTGTGGCCTCATTGACTGTGCCTTCATTGGCGACTGACCTCATTGACGACTGTGGCCTCATTGGTGACTGTGGCCTCATTGGTGACTGTGGCCTCATTGACGACTGTGCCTTCATTGACGACTGTGGCCCCATTGACGACTGTGGCCTCATTGACGACTGTGGCCTCATTGATGACTGTGGCCTCATTGACGACTGCGGCCTCATTGACGACTGCGGCCTCATTGACGACTGCGGCCTCATTGACGACTGTGGCTTCATTGACGACTGTGGCTTAATTGACGACTGACCTCATTGGTGACTGTAGTCTCATTGACGACTGTGGCCTCATTGACGAAAGTGGCCTCATTGACGACTGTGGCCTCATTGACGACTGTGGCCTCAATGACGAAAGTGGCCTCATTGACGACCGTGGCCTCATTGACGACAGTGGCCTCATTGATGACTGTGGCCTCATTGACGACTGTGCCTTCATTGACGACTGTGGCCTCATTGGTGACTGTGGCCTCATTGATGACTGTGGCTTCATTGACGACTGTGGCTTCATTGACAACTGACCTCATTGACGACTGTGGCCTCATTGGTGACTGTAGTCTCATTGACGACTGTGGCCTCATTGACGACTGTGGCCTCATTGACGACTGCGGCCTCATTGACGACTGCGGCTTCATTGACGACAGTGGCCTCATTGACGACTGTGGCCTCATTGACGACTGTGCCTTCATTGACGACTGTGGCCTCATTGACGAAAGTGGCCTCATTGACGACTGTGGCCTCATTGACGACTGTGGCCTCAATGACGAAAGTGGCCTCATTGACGACCGTGGCCTCATTGACGACAGTGGCCTCATTGATGACTGTGGCCTCATTGACGACTGTGCCTTCATTGACGACTGTGGCCTCATTGGTGACTGTGGCCTCATTGATGACTGTGGCTTCATTGACGACTGTGGCTTCATTGACAACTGACCTCATTGACGACTGTGGCCTCATTGGTGACTGTAGTCTCATTGACGACTGTGGCCTCATTGACGACTGTGGCCTCATTGACGACTGTGGCCTTATTGACGACTGTGGCCTCATTGACGACTGTGGCCAAATTGGTGACTGTGGCCTCATTGACGACCGTGGAAAGTTGCTGTACAGCCAGGGCCCATGCCAGAGGAGATATTGGGAAGGTCAGCACCTGGGCAAGGGGATTCTAGAATAAATAAGTGGGATAAGAAGGACTTGGATATGTTTTCCCCTTTAAATTAAAACTGCAGCCACCTATTTTTTAGCTGTGGGTAGAATAGAGAAGAGTAGAACCTCTAAGGATTTTACTGCTGTCTATGTCCCCATTAGGAAAGCTTCCTTTCCCTTCCTGTTCCAGAGATATGACAGAAAGTAGCAAAGAGATCTCCCTAAAATGAAGGCTAATCCCCTCCTCAGTTTTGGTAAGAGCCATGACATTTTGGATTTCCCATCACTTTTTGTCACAGTGACAATGATCATTAGGGCACAACGATGATAAATCTCCCCAGGGTTTGCTAGTGTACAGTCTAGTTCCAGGTCATTCATTTTCTTTCCAGTGACTGGTGTGGAAGGTTTAGAACCTGGAATGTCTGTTTTTTACTGCTCTTCTGTCAGGATTTAGGAGATTTCCCCTCACTTCCTGTCCTGGGAGTAGATGTTACTGTGACAGACTCACCTGGGATAGAGGCTTTTGGAGGGGACTGAATGCAAGCCTCTTGCCGACCGATTAAGGGCCCTGGCATTTGGAAGAACGGTGCTCTTTGTAAGCTGTATGCCTAGGGACCCTTGAGGTGGTATTACTGTGGATTCGGGTCCTGGTCCCCCAGGACACACAGAGTCTGGGGACCCTGTGTATGCCATATGGGAAATGGTGACTTGGATGGTATGTCTTGGATTGCTTAAAATGGGACAGTAATATTTGTCCACAATATCTCCCAGGATGTATGTAAAGACTATTATTGGTTTGTTTGATTCTGAACTCAACATCTTAATTGTGTGAGCTGATCACATTGGCCTCCAGGACTGGCTAGGAGACAAACAGTCTACTCCTACTATAGTTTGTTGATGACTAGGCTGAGGAAGGGGGATTCATCCAGCAGCCCCCCTGCTGATAAGACTGATTCATATTGTTGGGACACATTCTGTGAGGAGATGCTGGTGTCATCAACTCCAACTACCTGTCTTGTTGTCTGCTATAATGTGTTTAATGTAAATGAGTCTAGTCTTACCACAGGTTCTAAGGGTATTCAACACATTGTTGTTTGTTCTAATTAAACCTGTGTTGATGTTTATGGTAATGTGTATTGATCAGTCACCTCGTCTGGGTAAATGATTTAGCTCATGTTAATAAGGTTACAGTTGTATTGTTGTACAGTTGTATTGTTAGAGGAGGTTCCAACAGCATATAAAGTCTTGTAATTTTGATTCTAAATAAATATAGTCCATGTTAGCAGTGAAACAAGTGTCGCCTTGTTTTGTGCTTGGAAGCGTTTGGAATATCTGATATCTGTATCCAGACTGGGAGGAAGTGGTATATGAGGGAAGCACTCAAGCAGAGTGTGGGACGTTCCGTGACAGTTACCCTCCTAAACCTTTAACAAGCCTGACAGATATGAGTATTTCCATCATTCATCAGGTTGTGAGGAGCTCTGGAGTCCTCAATGTTTATTGGAGGTGACTGGCAGCTCTAGTTGTCCTCGGACTTCCATGAGTGGTCCCCAGGAAAAGTGACTATAGGATAAGGTATAGTAGCACCACCAGTGGTGGCCTGAAATGCCTGCTCCCTTATCCATGCGCCCAGCCCCCTAATCTACATGCGAGGCGCTGGACGCATGGATTCCAATCAGGATTTTAATTAAAAAAGGGTGGGCTCAGTTGTGTGACAATATCGCTAATATTCGCTATTGTTCCACTGATTCTCCTCCCGGCCAGTCGGGAAGCGGGTCTGAGACCCGTTTCCCGTTTGGCCAGAAGGAGAAGCATTCTAATGGCCTAGGAGGAGGAGGAGACGCATGATGGAAGCCGTCACTCAGAGGGAAGCGCGCCATAGATGGGGTAAGTGCCGGGCTCGTAACCGACCGGGGCTACGAATGACCCAACGGACTGGGGGGGGGGGGGTGACTGTGGGTGCACTGTTTGACTCCCATATAAAAAAAATTACCTTCAACCGCCACTGAGCGCCACTCCATATAACAGAGTCCAGAGGAATATTGGAAGGGCGACAAGGGTTGTGAAGGATCCCCCTTCTTCAGGACTGAAGAGGAAGAAGTCTGAGAAGTCGGGGCAATAATAACAGCACAGATTATTTATTACTAGTAGCTCCATGAGGGGTTTTGTGTTCTGCTTGGGTTTGGCCTAAACCTTAGATGAACATGATGCGTGTGGATACCTGTCCAACCCTTGTGTAAGGCAGGTGACAATAAAAGAACTCATAGGAAAAAACCTCATCCATTCACCAACACTGTTCGTGTATGAGCAGATCTTCCATTGGAAGGTTGGTAAGTCTAAGGTGACCTTTCTTCTCTAATACAATTAGTACAATCAGCCCACCACCAAGGGATCCTTGGAATTCACTATGCTTATTATTCAGTCACATAGGATTCTCTGGCAAACCCAACAGTCCAGTTAGTTATCGGTACAAAAGTTAGGAACCCTCAGCATGAGGTGCCCACATAACAGCACAGTGCTCACAGGTTGTGACCCCGCAGCTGTTCTTGGAATTACCCTTCAGAGGACAATATGTATGATTACAGTATGCCGTTTGTTCTGTGGCACCGATTGTATGTACAATGTAGAAGCTCTGTGGATTGTTGATCATGTACAGAGTATTGTCTGTATGAAGGTGTGTGGAGTACAGAAGAGTATAAATATACCCAAGGACAGCAGAATTTATGGCAGGCGGAAGCTGTGGGCCTGAACAAATAGTCTGACATCTTTTGATGTCGCCACAAAGGAGGTTCCTGCTACAAAGGAAATGAATTGTACATGGCGGGGGATCACACATTTCTCTGACGTTGGTTGCTGGGTGATCAGTAAATAAGGACGTGCTGGAAAAGCAGAGGTTAGCACTGGCTGTGGTGGTCTAGGGGTGTTCTCTTTGGGGTCCCGGGGTTCAGTTCTCACCAGGGACACCAACATTATAACATTTTTATGATCTTTGTTTTTTTAGATTTTCAGCATTTTCTAGTTAGAGAAGACTCCCTTTAGCAGTGTCAGGTGGTGCTGTCACCATCATTGTTGAAGGACTGCTGAGATAAAACCAGCCTGAGAGTATATTGGATCCAGTTCACTTCAGTAGACTGCTAGGCATGCATAGAGGAACGAAGTTCTTTCCAAGCTCCGGCTGAAGTTCCCCTGGTGGTTTAAACCAACAGTCTCCAAATTGTGGTCCTTTGCTTGCTTTTACGGACCTTGGGGCACTATTTCATCCACTGATACCAATAACCCTCCCATTGACCCCAATGAAGGGGCACAATTCCTCCCACTGACCCCAATGAAGAGGCACAATTCCTCCCAAGTACACCAATGAAGGGGCGTTGTTTATTTCCACTGACATCAGGACCTTTTCTACTCCACATGGCCATAGTGTTTGTAGCGAAACGTCACACACTCCGCTTCAGTGCTTTCGTCATATACAACTTCCTCCCAGTCTGACTATAGATATCAGATATTCCAACCGCTGCTAACAACAAAGAAGGCAATACTTGTTTGGTTGCTGAACATGGACTGTTTATTAGAACAAGAATACAGTCTTATATACAGTTGAAGAGGAGGTTCCCCCCTCCTGCTCATATTACTCTAACAATACACCTGTAACCAGAAACCTAATTAACATGAGCTAATTAACTAATCATTTCCCCCAGACAAGTTGACTCGTAGATATGACCTTTCAGGGTAGACTTGCCGTCTCCTCACTCCCAACTTACAATACATATAATTATAAACACATCCCCCAATATTTTGCTAGGAGACAAAGGTGTGATAATGAGACAAACTATTGTGTGAAAGACCCGGCTTTCCAGATCTCATTAATCAGCATTCCTTTCACATACATCTGTCCACTGAGTCCCAAGCTGGCCGAGACCATCATGGCCTCCTTAATAATGTCCTTTTGCATTACATAACAGAATATCTTCCTAAATGCTTGTAGCTCCCTCAAATGCCAGGGCCCATAGTCATGTATCCGGGTCCTCCAGGGCCCATAGTCGTGTATCCGGGTCCTCCAGGGCCCATAGTCATGTATCCGGGTCCTCCAGGGCCCATAGTCATGTATCCGGGTCCTCCAGGGCCCATAGTCGTGTATCCGGGTCCTCCAGGGCCCATAGTCATGTATCCGGGTCCTCCAGGGCCCATAGTCATGTATCCGGGTCCTCCAGGGCCTTAGTCATGTATCCGGGTCCTCCAGGGCCCATAGTCGGTAGGCAAGAGGCTAGCATTCAGTCCCCTCCAAAAGCCTCTGTCCCGGGTGAGTCTATCACAGTGTTGCCCCCCAAAAGTCTTAAGGACAGTAAACTGGCTCTTTGTTTAGAAGGTTTGGAGACCGCTGGTTTAAACTAATTGCTGTCTCGCACAGTATCCCTTCTCTACCACAAAGAGGTCTTCAGTCTTCTGGGAATGAATGACACAAGTGAGTGAGGACATGCTGTAAGTTAAGTTTGTCATGGACTCGCCCACTTGTGGGAGTTACCCCAGAGCCCTGCAGTGTATTGATGCAGAACACGGTGCTAATGTCATCACATCAGTGCTGCTTTCTTCATCATGAGTGGATCTCCATACATTTTTTAAAGTAGGTTTACATAGGAAGGATTGGAACCTCTGCCATATATTGTCTCCACTGGGAATTTATTTTTCTCGCTTCCTGTCCCAGTGACTACACCGGTCCCAGGAGCCCCTTATACAAGTCATGATAATCCAAATAAATCATCATACACAGTACTCTATGAAAGCTATCTCCTGTATTGTGACCTGAAGGATGTCCATGAGCTGTCATAACCCAGCAGGTATAAAATACGTCCCTGGAGGGTTCTCAGAAAGACCTTCTAGATGTTCAGAAATGCATTAAAGCCATCCAGAGTCAGCATTGAATTCTTTAGAAGAAGGCAAAGTGCCATCTTCACCCATACAGGCAGCATCAATAATGGGTGGGCATAGCGGGAGGATATCCCAGAGAACATTTGTTCTTCCTTCCCAGTGTAGACATAGCCCTGTGATTATCTATCCTGAATTATGCCCGTCCGTTATTGATGCTGCCTGGATGGGGTGAAGAGCGTGCCTCGCCTTCTGCTGAAAGGCACAGTACTGGAATTAAGTTGCTATATTTCTTTTAGTGCATTTTTAGAGATTATCTACACCAGCCATTCTCATCCGGGGTTCCCCCAGAGGTTGCATGAAGTTGCAGCTGATTGAGCTCCCATCTGATGATGGCTGCATAGATTTAGGACCAATGCCACTTGAAAGAGCCAACAGTATGTCACTAATGATGTTTTATCTGGCATTCTTCCCATCAACCACCAATGTAGGGAGCATTCTTCCCACCAAATCTCCCCAGTGTAGCCCTTTGTAGCCTGTCTCCTCATTGTAGCCAGTCTCTTTGTTATAGACCATCTCCTTGCTGTGGCCAATCTCCTCATTGAAGCCAGTCTCCTCTTAAAGTGGTTGTATACTCGCTGACTTTTTTTTTTTATCCCTACACCTGTAAGGGAAAAGGCATAATGAGCTAGTATGCACCGCATACTAGCTCATTATGAGATACTTACCTTAGAACGAGGTGCCGGAATCTCACCCGGTCCACGCTGAGGGAGCTGACATTTCCCCTCTGCGTGTCTTCCGGGTATCGCGGCTCCGGCGCTGTGAGTGGCCAGGGCCGCGATGTCGACTTTTTTCCGGCAAGGTCCGGCGGCTGCAGGGCTTTCAGCCGAGAATCCCCTGTGCGCATGCGCCGCTGCAGTCAGCGGCTCATTGCGAGGGGAATATCTCCTAAACCGTACAGATATTTTCTTTACCTACAGGTAAGCCTTATTATAGGCTTACCTGTAGGTAAAAGTTTAAAAAATAGGTATACAACCACTTTAAGTAGCCTCAACCTTGTTGTAGCCCATATTCTTTCTGTAACCTGTCTTCTCGTTGGTGCCCATCTCCTTGCTGTGGCCCGTCTTCTCGTTGTAGGACATCTCCTTCTTGTAGCATGTCTCCTCGCTGTAGCCAACCTCCTCATTGAAGCCAGTCTCCTCTTAAAGCGGAAGTAAACCCATCCATAAAACAGTTTTATTTCTGGCACGTGCTGGAAATGTAACACTCCTATTGGTTGTGCTCTCAACTAAACTGTCAAACCATCCAATGGCTGGTCTCATAACTGATCACATGTGCAGCATCATGGCAGTTGTAGATTAAACAGAGGCTAAGATGGCAGCTTCCTTAGCTGAAAACAATAGGGGGGTTTACTTACACTTTAAGTAGCCTCAACCTTGTTGTAGCCCATATTCTTTCTGTAACCTGTCTTCTCGTTGGTGCCCATCTCCTTGCTGTGGCCCGTCTTCTCGTTGTAGGACATCTCCTTCTTGTAGCATGTCTCCTCGCTGTAGCCAACCTCCTCATTGAAGCCAGTCTCCTTCTTAGTAGCCTCAACCTTGTTGTAGCTCATCTCCTTGCTGTAGCCCGTCCTCTTGTTGTAGCCCGTCTGCTCATTGGTGCCCATCTCCTTGCTGTAGCCCGTCCTCTTGTTGTAGCCCGTCTCCTCATTGGTGCCCATCTCCTTGCTGTAGCCCGTCCTCTTGTTGTAGCCCGTCTCCTCATTGGTGCCCATCTCCTTGCTGTAGCCCGTCCTCTTGTTGTAGCCCATCTCCTCATTGCTTTGTGTTTTCCATGGGACTTGTCCTCTTTGCCTCCCATGCTGACATTCTCTCTGCTGATTCCTCCTGTCTAGTAACCCTGAACTGACAATGGATCTCACCACGGCTCTTCACCCTTCATTAAACCAAACTGACCACATGAGGAATTCTTACCCAGGTTGTCACCAGAGACTTCAGGTGTTCATCATCTTCTCACTAGGGGTTATCGTTTATTCCTTTATATCATTGTAATCCATATTGATCCTGGCCTTCTGTATCCTGTAATAATATGTTCCTGGCAGACACCTCACAGGATATGAGACACAAAGGCTAAACATCTTCATAATGAAGACATGAGGTGTATGCATAGCCAAAACGTACCGTATACCTTCCCTACACCATCCAAAACTAAGAGGAAATGCTTGGTTTTATACACTCTTAAAGGGCCAGTTCACAATATGCGTGTTACTGTACTAAAACTGCACCTGATTTTCGGGTGTGTTGCCATCTTCTGTAGTAGTGCTTTGGGGTGCCATTTAAAATGAATAGCATGGTGGTTATCTCTTTGCCCTGCATTACAGTAAGGCAGAGAAGAGGAACTGATTTTGTACCATTTACCACAATATGAAGATCTGAACAGAGCTGAAAATAAAGGGGGGGGGGCAGATCTGGGGGGCTTATGGAAGAATCTGAATAATTGCCCTCAAATAACTATACAAAAATGGATCTTAGCTTTTTTTTTTTTTTTTTTTTTTAGCTTTTCTGACATCTCTTGTGGTGGAGTTTAGGTGTTCTGAGGCCCTTGTAGTGGATTGTTGGGGATTGTGCAAATCAGTATTGTGTAGAACAATCGGTTTTAGAGAGCATAGGACAAACGCGTAGATCATAACATTTACTGGTAAATAATATTAAGCAATATAACAAACTGAAACGCAACAACCGACATCACATGTCCAAGATTTACTCCCGCGATATGCTGGCAGCTTGAGGGGAAGGCAAAGGGGGAACAAGACCCTCCTGCTTGTACAGAGCCTTGAAAAAGTATTCATACCCCACATTTTGTCATGTTACATCCAAAACCACAAATGTAAATGTGTTCAGGGTGATGTGCAGTGTTAGTTTTCACCACACATAGCGTTTTACTTTTAGGCCACAAAGTTGAATTTTGGTCTCATGTGACCAGATCACCTTCTTCCACATGTTTGCTGTGTCCTCCACATGGCTTCTCACAAACTACAAACAGGACTTCTTATGACTTTCTTCCACCAATGTCTTTCTTCTTGTCACTCTTCCATAAAGGGCAGATTTGTGGAGAACACGACTAATGCCCCGTATACACGGTCGGATTTTCCGACTGAAAATGTGTGATAGGACCTTGTTGTCGGAAATTCCGACCGTGTGTGGGCTCCATCACACATTTTCCATCGGATTTTCCGACACACGAAGTTTGAGAGCAGGATATAAAATTTTCCGGCAACAAAATCCGTTGTCGGAATGTCCGATCGTGTGTACACAAATCCGAAGCACAAAGTGCGACGCTCAGAATGCTTAGAATAAATAAAGAGATGTAAGGTATTGGCTACTGCCCTGTTTATAGTCCCGACGTACGTGTTTTATGTCACCGCGTTCAGAGCAATTGGATTTTCCGACAACTTTGTGTGACCATGTGTATGCAAGACAAGTTTGAGCCAACATCCATCGGAAAAAATCCTAGGATTTTGTTGTCGGAATGTTCGATCAATGTCCGACCGTGTGTACGGGGCATAATAGTTGTCCTGTGGACAGATTCTCCCACCTGAGCTGTGGATCTCTGCAGCTCCTCCAGAGTTACAATGGACCTCTTGGCTCTTCTCTGATGAATGTTCTCCTTGCCCGGCCGGTCAGTTTAGGTGGATGGCCATGTCTTGGTAAGTTTCCAGTTGTGCCATACTCTTCCCATTCTCCGATGATGGATTGAACAAAGCTCCGTGAGATATTCAAATAACCGAACCCTGCTTTATACTTCTCCACAACTTTATCCCTGACCTGTCTGGTGTGTTCCTTGGCCTTCATGATGCTGTTTGTTCACTAAGGTTCTCTAACAAACCTCTGAGGGCTTCACAGAACAGCTGTATTTATACTGAGATTAAATTACACACAGGTGGACTCTATTTACTAATTAGGTGACTTCTGAAGGCAATTGGTTCCACTAGATTTTAGTTAGGGGTATCAGAGTAAAGGGGGCGCCATACAAATGCCCCCCCCCCCCACACTTTTCACAGATTTATTTGTATCATTTATTATTTTCCTTCAACTTCACAATTATGTGACACTTTGCATTTACGTTTTTGGTTGTAACATGACAAAATGTGGGAAATTTCAAGGGGTATGAATACTTTTTCAAGGCACTGTAACACTTCAAAGTGGCCACTAGGCTGCTGCCCAATATTCCCGCAAAGAAGCCGCTTTCTACAAACACCAAAACCGCTCCTAGCTTTAAACTGCATTTAACCAGGAGAACACTGATTATTGAGTGCTGTTCTTCATGGAATATCAGTTCACACTTAGAAAGAGAGGAAAATATATTATACAACCAAAAAATTGTACACATTATATATGGGTCAAAAGCATGTGAACCTCCCCGATCGTGGAGTTCAGGTGTCTCCAGTGAAGGGTCCTGTTAACACTCCATAATACAAAGACATTGTAGACAATTGTGCTCCTCCAACCTTGTGGTAACAATTTGGTGAAGACCCTTTTCTGTTCCAGCATGACTGTGCCCCCCCCCATGTACAAAGGCAGCTCCATAAAGATATGGTGTGACCAGTTTGGTGTGGAGGAACTCCAGTGTCCTGCACAGAGACCTGGCCTCAACCCTACTGAACACCGATGGTGAGCCAGGTCTTCTCACCCAACATCAGTCCCTGACCTCACAGATGGGTTAAATTCCAACAGACACCCTCCAAAATCTTGTAGGAAATCTTCCTAGAAGGGTGGAGGATGGTATAGCCACAAAGAAAGCCATATATGAAGAATGTAGCCAACTCCGTAAAGAAATGGCCTTGATTAGTGTGGACCAGCTCCATAAAGACGGGGTGTGACCAGTTTGGTGTTGAGTGTCCTGTACAGAGCCCTGACCTTAACTTTACTGTTCACCTTTGGGATAAACTGAAACATTGACTGCAGGCCAGGTCTTTTTTTTTTTTTTGGTGCCCAACATCTGAGCCAGGTCTTCTCATCCAACATCAGTACCTGACCTCACAAATGGACACTTACAGTATTTCCACAGACACATCCAAAATCTTGTGTAATGTCTTTCCAGAGGAGTGGAGGATGTTTTAGCCACAAAAGGGGGCAACTCCATAAAGACTTGGTGTGGCCCGTTTGGCGTGGAGGTGTGTTCTGCACAGAGCCCTGACCTCAACCCTACTAATCACCTTTAGAATGAATTGGAACAGCAGTGGTGAGCCAGGTCTTCTCATTCAGCATCAGTACCTGACCTCACAAATGGGCACACGTTCCCACAGACACCCTCCACAATGTTGTGGAAAGTCTACCCCGAAGAGTGGAGGATGGTGTAGATGCAAAGTGGGCCAGCTCTATAAAGACATGGTTTGACAGTTTGGTGTGGAGGAACTTGAGTGTCCTGAGAACCTCCAGAGCAATGTATATGAACATTGAGGCCCACAATGCTTTCATGGCGGCTTGGTTGACCTCAGCCTACAGGACCAGGTTTTCTTACCCAACATCAGTACCCGACCCCACAAATGGGCACAAATTTCCACAGACACCCTCCAAAATCTTATGGAAAACCTTCCCAGAAGAGTGGAGGCTGGTACAGGCACAAAGGAAGCCAACCCCATGGTAATGGCTGTGGGGGAGGGGGCAAATCCATATGAATGGTCGTAGTTTTGGATTGAAATGTCCAACAGGCTCTTATAGATATGCTGGTCAGGAGCCCACAAACGTTTGGCCTTATAGTTTGGTGTGTGGTATTTTTTTTTCAGATTTTTTTCTTCTGCTTTTATGGTGTTAGACTTCGGTTGCCACTATAAATGCAAATCTTCCATATTGGGTCTCTGAGTCGGCAGTTGAGAGACCTGAGTCGGATAAATCATCCGAGGCCAATGTGATGGATTGGCAGCGTTATAAAGGAGTACATACCTGCAACACCTGATACTCATAAATATGTCTTCATGAAGATATGCTGCCTCAGCAAAATCCCTTTAAAGATCACAGCGGAGGCCGAAAATATGACAGACTTCATTGCCGCACCGCCACAAGGCAGCATTAATCAAGGTGCCCATCTTCAGCTGACGCAAGTCATCCACGGCCTACGTGACGGGAATTCTGAAGGCGATGTACTGATGTCAATGCTGCCAGGGTCTTCTTCTCCCCTCGGAGACAATCGCTGGCGAGGAATAGACCGGCTGTAATGGAATTTCTGTGAAACGGCAAAAAAAGGAAAAAAAAAAAACCCTGAAATTTTTCCGGCTGCAGTTTTGTAGACGGTGAGACCTTCTGGCCCTCCGACGCTGGAGAAAATTACAGGCGAATCTTCAAAGCAGCAACTCAGCGGATCTGAAGGGAAAAAAAAGAAATTGGCTTTGTTAAGTCGTTCGGTTGATGTAAATGGACTCTATAAGTGCCAAGAGCGGCCGCCCCCCCCCCCCCCCCAACCATTTGTGTTTTCTATAAATAGCCCGGGGAGCCGGGGACGCTGCCGAGAAAACAGTTTTGTCTCGGTGAGAAATCTGCGCTGTGATTGGCTCCTGTGCTGAAGCCATTCTTCATATCTGTACAATGCCTGGTGTCTCTGGAGAGCCCGGGGCCCTTCTACAGGAGAAAGAGGATTAGTGCCTGAGCCCGAGAAACCTTCCAAACGATCGTCAGCAAAACTTACCTTCAACCGTCCAACGTCCCTCACCGGAATCTTCTACCCGCCTTCCTCCAGGTGCCAGGATGTGACCATTGTCCGGCACAGGCGTTCGGTCATCCTGGCACCCCGGCGCTGGTCCAGAATCTCGTCTAAACTCAATGTCCATTCTAAAGAGAGGCCGGGAAGTCTGAGACCCTTCCTCAATAAAGAGCCGGCTGGCTCGCAGTGTCACTATGGGGAAAATACAATCGATCGGTAACATTGATCCTGCCAGTAGATCCAGAAATGCCCGGCAGCCATCACTAGAGTGCAAATAGGTGTGAAGTGTCTGCAAAAAGGCTGCAGGAGACTAGCAGCATTGAGTACAAGAATAGATGAAAAGGTAATAACAGTAGAGATTGTATATTTTACACAGTGCCTCAGAAATTGATGTCACTCAGGGCGGAGGTAGGTAACACGGAGCACAGGGGTGAGTAGTAGGTAACACGGAGCCCAGGGGTGAGTAGTAGGTAACACGGAGCACAGAGATGAGTAGTAGGTAACACGGAGCGCAGGGGTGAGTAGTAGGTAACACGGAGCGCAGGGGTGAGTAGTAGGTAACACGGAGCGCAGGGGTGAGTAGTAGGTAACACGGAGCGCAGGGGTGAGTAGTAGGATACACGGAGCGCAGGGGTGAGTAGTAGGTAACACGGAGCGCAGGGGTGAGTAGTAGGTAACACGGAGCCCAGGGGTGAGTAGTAGGTAACACGGAGCGCAGGGGTGAGTAGTAGGCAACACGGAGCGCAGGGGTGAGTAGTAGGTAACACGGAGCGCAGGGGTGAGTAGTAGGTAACACGGAGCGCAGGGGTGAGTAGTAGGTAACACGGAGCACAGGGGTGAGTAGTAGGTAACACGGAGCACAGAGGTGAGTAGTAGGTAACACGGAGCGCAGGGGTGAGTAGTAGGTAACACGGAGCACAGGGGTGAGTAGTAGGTAACACGGAGCACAGAGGTGAGTAGTAGGTAACACGGAGCGCAGGGGTGAGTAGTAGGTAACACAAAGCGCAGGGGTGAGTAGTAGGTAACACGGAGCGCAGAGGTGAGTAGTAGGTAACACGGAGGGCAGAGGTGAGTAGTAGGTAACACTGAGCCCAGGGGTGAGTAGTAGGTAACACGGAGCCCAGGGGTGAGTAGTAGGTAACACGGAGCACAGAGATGAGTAGTAGGTAACACGGAGCGCAGGGGTGAGTAGTAGGTAACACGGAGCGCAGGGGTGAGTAGTAGGTAACACGGAGCGCAGGGGTGAGTAGTAGGTAACACGGAGCGCAGGGGTGAGTAGTAGGATACACGGAGCGCAGGGGTGAGTAGTAGGTAACACGGAGCGCAGGGGTGAGTAGTAGGTAACACGGAGCCCAGGGGTGAGTAGTAGGTAACACGGAGCGCAGGGGTGAGTAGTAGGCAACACGGAGCGCAGGGGTGAGTAGTAGGTAACACGGAGCGCAGGGGTGAGTAGTAGGTAACACGGAGCGCAGGGGTGAGTAGTAGGTAACACGGAGCACAGGGGTGAGTAGTAGGTAACACGGAGCACAGAGGTGAGTAGTAGGTAACACGGAGCGCAGGGGTGAGTAGTAGGTAACACGGAGCACAGGGGTGAGTAGTAGGTAACACGGAGCACAGAGGTGAGTAGTAGGTAACACGGAGCGCAGGGGTGAGTAGTAGGTAACACAAAGCGCAGGGGTGAGTAGTAGGTAACACGGAGCGCAGAGGTGAGTAGTAGGTAACACGGAGGGCAGAGGTGAGTAGTAGGTAACACTGAGCCCAGGGGTGAGTAGTAGGTAACACGGAGTGCAGGGGTGAGTAGTAGGTAACACGGAGCCCAGGGGTGAGTAGTAGGTAACACGGAGTGCAGGGGTGAGTAGTAGGTAACACGGAGCCCAGGGGTGAGTAGTAGGTAACACGGAGCACAGAGGTGAGTAGTAGGTAACACGGAGCGCAGGGGTGAGTAGTAGGTAACACGGAGCGCAGGGGTGAGTAGTAGGTAACACGGAGCACAGGGGTGAGTAGTAGGTAACCCGGAGCACAGGGGTGAGTAGTAGGTAACACGGAGCGCAGGGGTGAGTAGTAGGTAACACGGAGCACAGAGGTGAGTAGTAGGTAACCCGGAGCACAGGGGTGAGTAGTAGGTAACACGGAGCGCAGGGGTGAGTAGTAGGTAACACGGAGCGCAGAGATGAGTAGTAGGTAACACGGAGCGCAGGGGTGAGTAGTAGGTAACACGGAGCGCAGGGGTGAGTAGTAGGTAACACGGAGCGCAGGGGTGAGTAGTAGGTAACACGGAGCACAGGGGTGAGTAGTAGGTAACACGGAGCGCAGGGGTGAGTAGTAGGTAACACGGAGTCCAGGGGTGAGTAGTAGGTAACACGGAGCCCAGGGGTGAGTAGTAGGTAACACGGAGTCCAGGGGTGAGTAGTAGGTAACACGGAGCCCAGGGGTGAGTAGTAGGTAACACGGAGCACAGGGGTGAGTAGTAGGTAACACGGAGTCCAGGGGTGAGTAGTAGGTAACACGGAGCACAGGGGTGAGTAGTAGGTAACACGGAGCACAGAGGTGAGTAGTAGGTAACACGGAGCACAGGGGTGAGTAGTAGGTAACACGGAGTGCAGGGGTGAGTAGTAGGTAACACGCCCATGGCATGGTCTGTTATGCTTGTGGATGATTTCTACAACAATTGAAGACTTATTTGATCCATCCGGTGTGACGCAGCGGGGAAACGCGTCTTGGGGCGGAGAGTTCTTCCCTCTTATTGTTTGGCTCCTGCCATAGAACTATTAGATCAGGAAGATCTGCGGAGCGGCGTGACGCCTCCTCTTTATTTTGGTCACTTGTCCTTTACGGTGTCTGACAGTAATGGGGTTATTATTGGGTGTCATTGGATATAATGGCGGGAGACGCGTCCTATTAATACACGTTTGCGCCTTTCATTGAACACATGGCGGTAAGTAGAATTAAAGGATTTATTATGCCTCTCAGCAGTGATTATATAGCGGCTAATGACGGCCTCGTGTGCGTCCTGACGGATTGTGTACGTTGGAAGGAGATGAATATTTACTATGGCTCCGGGCTGTTTGATGACACTAAACGCTTGTGATGGCGACTTTCATTAGCTGCGGTTTCTTATTATCCACCACAGAACAATGGAGCTGGTTGGATGTGCTGAGCTGCCTGATACTTACACAGATCTGCCGGAGGAAGATAGAAACTTCTTCATCATCTCATTGCTTGAAAAGACAAAAATAAGATCGAATCAATAAAACATGAAAAGATAAAATCACAAAACCAACTTTAGCTGCAATATTCACCTTCAATCCAGAGATTTCCCCTGCAGTACTTTGCTCTGACACTACAAATCCTGACTAGGAGATCACATATCAGGGACTTTTATACAACACTCAGAGTGAAGGTCGGCATTTCCCCCCTTTTTAGCGCAACATTTTTACAAGTTCACCATCGTGTAACAATCCTAATGACATTGCGTTTGTTTCTACTTCACCTTTCTTCATGGCGGGGTCTGTATGTGATCAATGGAGACCTGATCTAGACCTCCAGCTGTACGGAAGCAGATCACTTCTTGTAGAATCAGCCAGCAACAGATCACTAATAGAACCAGCCAGAAACAGATCACTCCCGACAACAGATCACTAAAAGAATCAGCCAGCAACAGATCACTAAAAGAATCAGCCAGCAACAGTTTACTAATAGAAACCAGCCAGCAACAGATCACTAATAGAATCAGCCAGCAATAGATCACTAATAGAACCAGCCAGCAACAGATCACTAATAGAATCAGCCAGCAACAGATCACTAATAGAAACCAGCCAGCAACAGATCACTAATAGAACCAGCCAGCAACAGATCACTCCCAACAACAGATCACTAATAGAATCAGCCAGAAACAGATCACTAATAGAATCAGCCAGCAACAGATCACTAATAGAAACCAGCCAGCAACAGATCACTAATAGAACCAGCCAGCAACAGATCACTCCCAACAACAGATCACTAATAGAATCAGCCAGAAACAGATCACTAATAGAATCAGCCAGCAACAGATCACTAATAGAATCAGCCAGCAGCAGATCACTAATAGAATCAGCTAGAAACAGATCACTCCCGACAACAGATTACTAATAGAACCAGCCAGCAACAGATCACTAATAGAATCAGCCAGCAACAGATCACTAATATAATCAGCCAATAACAGATCACTAATAGAATCAGCTAGAAACAGATCACTCCTGACAACAGATCACTAATAGAACCAGCCAGCAACAGATCACTAGTAGAACCAGCCAGCAACAGATCACTCCCAACAACAGATCACTAATAGAATCAGCCAGCAACAGATCACTAATAGAATCAGCCAGCAACAGATCACTAATAGAACCAGCCAGCAACAGATCACTCCCAACAACAGATCACTAATAGAATCAGCCAGCAACAGATCACTAATAGAATCAACCAGAAACAGATCACTCCTGACAACAGATCACTAAAAGAACCAGCCAGAAACAGATCACTCCCAACAACAGATCACTAATAGAACCAGCCAGCAACAGATCACTAATAGAATTAACCAGCAATAGATCACTCCCGACAACAGATCACTAATAGAATCAGCCGGAAACAGATCACTAATAGAACCAGCCAGCAACAGATCACTAATAGAACCAGCCAGCAACAGATCACTAATAGAACCAGCCAGCAACAGATCACTCCCAACTATAGATCACTAATAGAATAAGTCAGCAACAGATCACTTATAAAATCAGCCAGCAACAGATCACTAATAGAATTAGCCAGCAATAGATCACTTTTAGAATCAGCCAGAAATAGATCACTAATAGAATCAGCCAGCAATAGATCACTAATAGAATCGGCCAGCAATAGATCACTAATAGAATCAGCCAGCAATAGATCACTAATAGAATCAGCCAGCAATAGATCACTAGTAGAATCAGCCAGCAATAGATCACTAATAGAATCAGCCAGCAATAGATCACTAATAGAATCAGGCAGAAATAGATCACTAATAGAATCAGCCAGCAATAGATCACTAGTAGATTTGGCCAGCAATAGATCACTAATAGAATCGGCCAGCAATAGATCACTAATAGAATCAGCCAGCAATAGATCACTAATAGAATCGGCCAGCAATAGATCACTAATAGAATCGGCCAGCAATAAATCACTAATAGAATCGGCCAGCAATACATCACTAATAGAATCGGCCAGCAATAGATCACTAATAGAATCAGCCAGCAATAGATCACTAATAGAATCGGCCAGCAATAGATCACTAATAGAATCAGCCAGCAATAGATCACTAATAGAATCGGCCAGCAATAGATCACTAGTAGAATCAGCCAGCAATAGATCACTAGTAGAATCGGCCAGCAATAGATCACTAATAGAATCAGCCAGCAATAGATCACTAATAGAATCAGACAGCAATAGATCACTAGTAGAATCAGACAGCAATGGATAACTAATAGAATCAGCCAGCAATAGATCACTAATAGAATCAGCCAGCAATAGATCGCTAGTATAATCAGCCAACAATAGATTACTAGTAGAATCAGCCAGCAATAAATCACTAGTAGAATCAGCCAACAATAGATCACTAATAGAATAAGCCAGCAACAGATCACTTATAAAATCAGCCAGCAACAGATCACCCCCGACAACAGATCACTAATAAAATCAGCCAGCAATAGATCACTTTTAGAATCAGCCAGAAATAGATCACTGATAGAATCAGACAGCAATAGATCACTAATAGAATCGACCAGCAATAGATCACTAATAGAATCAGCCAGCAATAGATCACTAATAGAATCGGCCAGCAACAGATCACTAATAGAAGCAGCCAGCAACAGATCACTAATAGAATCAGCTAGAAACAGATCACTCCCGACAACAGATCACTAATAGAATCAGCCAGCAACAGATCACTAATAGAACCAGCCAGCAACAGATCACTAGTAGAACCAGCCAGCAACAGATTACTCCCAACAACAGATCACTAATAGAATCAGTCAGCAACAGATCACTAATAGAATCAGCCAGCAACAGATCACTAATAGAACCAGCCAGCAACAGATCACTCCCAACAACAGATCACTAATAGAATCAGCCAGCAACAGATCACTAATAGAATCAGCCAGAAACAGATCACTCCCGACAACAGATCACTAATAGAACCAGCCAGAAACAGATCACTCCCGACAACAGATCACTAATAGAACCAGCCAGCAACAGATCACTAATAGAATTAGTCAGCAATAGATCACTCCCGACAACAGATCACTAATAGAATCAGCCGGAAACAGATCACTAATAGAACCAGCCAGCAACAGATCACTAGTAGAACCAGCCAGCAACAGATCACTAATAGAACCAGCCAGCAACAGATCACTCCCAACAATAGTTTACTAATAGAATAAGCCAGCAACAGATCACTTATAAAATCAGCCAGCAACAGATCACTCCCGACAACAGATCACTAATAGAATCAGCCAGCAATAGATCACTTTTAGAATCAGCCAGAAATAGATCACTAATAGAATCAGTCAGCAATAGATCACTAATAGAATCGGCCAGCAATAGATCACTAATAGAATCAGCCAGCAATAGATCACTAGTAGAATCAGCCAGCAATAGATCACTAATAGAATCAGCCAGCAATAGATCACTAATAGAATCAGGCAGAAATAGATCACTAATAGAATCAGCCAGCAATAGATCACTAGTAGATTTGGCCAGCAATAGATCACTAATAGAATCGTCCAGCAATAGATCACTAATAGAATCAGCCAGCAATAGATCACTAATAGAATCGGCCAGCAATAGATCACTAATAGAACCAGCCAACAATAGATCACTAGTAGAATCGGCCAGCAATAGATCACTAGTAGAATCGGCCAGCAATAGATCACTAGTAGAATCGGCCAGCAATAGATCACTAGTAGAATCGGCCAGCAATAGATCACTAATAGAATCGGCCAGCAATAGATCACTAATAGAATCGGCCAGCAATAGATCACTAATAGAATCGGCCAGCAATACATCACTAATAGAATTGGCCAGCAATAGATCACTAATAGAATCGGCCAGCAATAGATCACTAGTAGAATCAGCCAGCAATAGATCACTAGTAGAATCAGCCAGCAATAGATCACTAGTAGAATTAGCCAGCAATAGATCACTAGTAGAATCAGCCAGCAATAGATCACTAATAGAATCAGCCAGCAATAGATCCCTAATAGAATCAGCCAGCAATAGATCACTAGTAGAATCAGACAGCAATAGATCACTAATAGAATCAGCCTAGCAATAGATCACTAATAGAATCAGCCAGCAATAGATCGCTAGTATAATCAGCCAGCAATAGATTACTAGTAGAATCAGCCAGCAATAGATCACTAGTAGAATCAGCCAGCAATAGATCACTAATAGAATCAGCCAGCAATAGATCACTAATAGAATCAGCCAGCAATAGATCGCTAGTATAATCAGCCAGCAATAGATCACTAGTAGAATCAGCCAGCAATAGATCACTAATAGAATCAGCCAGCAATAGATCGCTAGTATAATCAGCCAGCAATAGATCACTAATAGAATCAGCCAGCAATAGATCACTAATAGAATCAGCCAGCAATAGATCACTAATAGAATCAGCCAGCAATAGATCACTAATAGAATCAGCCAGCAATAGATCACTAGTAGAATCAGCCAGCAATAGATGGGGGTTGTGATCTGGTGCTGCGGGGAGATACAGGTACGATGTGTATTCGCTGTGCCGGAGCCGTTCACTTCCCCTCTGGGACTCATTGGGGGGATTTACTAAAGACAAATAGACGTTGTACTTTGCAAGTGCAGTTCCTCCAGAGCTTAGTAATGGAGGGGAGGTTCTGCTGGCTTCCATCATCCAATCATGTGCAAGCAAAACAGCTGTTTTTTATTTTCCTTGCATGTGATTGGGTATTCTTGGCATAGTGAAGCTCCTCCTCATTTACTAAGCTCTGGAGTGTTTGCACTTGCAGAGTGCTCCATCTATTTGCCTTTAGTAAAGCCCCCAATTGGGTACCAATGCTGATGTCACTGGCAGATGGTGGAAGTGGCAGGTTGGTCCTCTCCTATTAATGTGAGAGCGCAACGCGTCGGCAGAGCATTTCATCTATCCTGGAACGTTGGATGATCACTTTGTACATTGGAGACCATTGAAGGTGGAATTATTCAGCTCATCGATGATATATATTGCGACAATCCTGCCCTGCGCCTTCCAAGTGCTGGTCTACTGGCTGGTCTACTGGGGGCCCTCCACCCACGTTCTCTCTGCCCATTCACATGAGATCGAATATTCAGATGTGGTCCAGCGAGGTGACAGAAACCCTTCAGAGCCGAGCCGCTGAACTGAATTTCCGTGGGACAGAAACGAGCGTCTTGTCTTGGCCGAGGCTGCCGCCTTCCTCTCGGCTTTGATATATTTAGAATGGATGTGATGGGTGGAAGGTCTCAGCTGGTGAACGTTGTGCCAGATACTGATCTCCAGTCAATCGTGAACGTTCTACATTCAGAGTCAGTCACTGGGTACCAGCGTCCTGCTGGCTGTCTGCCATTTTCTTCATGGCTGGTCGTCCTGCTTATTAAATCCCTGCGTCTGTCCGTGCCATGGTCAGTCTCTCCGCGCCATGGTCAGTTTTGGCTTCTTAACCACTTCAATACCAGGGGGGCACTCATACACCTTCCTGCCCAGGACAATGTCCAGCTTTCAGCGCTGTCGCAATTTGAATGACAATTGCGCGGTCATGCTACACTGTACCCAAACAGGTTCTTTATCATTTTGTTCCCACAAATAGAGATTTCTTTTGGTGGTATTTCATCACCTCTGCGATTTTTTTTTTTGATTTTTTTTTGCGCAACAAATAAAAAAAATACCAGAAACGATTAAAAAAAAAAGTTTTCTTTGTTTCTGTTAAAAATTTTTGTAAATAAGTAAGTTTTCTTTTTCAATGACGGGCACTGATAAGGCGGCACTGATGGGCACCGATGAGGTGGCAGCAATGAGGTGGCACTGATGATGGGCACTGATAGGTGTCACTGATAGGTGGCACTGATATGCGGCACTGATGGGCACTCAGGCGGCATTGATGGGCACTCGTAGGCGGCACTGATGGGCACTCGTAGGCGGTACTTATGGGTGGCACTGATGGGTACTTATGGGTGGCACTGATAGGTGGCACGGATGGGCGCTGATAGGTGGCACTGATGACACTGATGGGTGGCATTGCTGGGCATCACTGAATTTTTTTGTTTTCATAATGGTGCCAGTCAGTGCCCATTTGTGGGCACTGATTGGCATAGATTGGGAATATGTTGGCACATGTGGATGGCCATGGGGGATGTACCTGGCCATCCACATGTTATGTGCTTCCCTGGTGGTCCTGGCGGCTTCCCTGGTGGTCCTGGGTGGGCATCCGAAGGGGGGCTGCGCTGATAAACAATCAGCACAGACCCCCCCTGTCAGGAGAGCCACCGATCGGATCTCCTCTACTCACATCTGTCAGACGCGAGTGAGGAAAAGGCGATCAACGGCTCATCCTGTTGACATCGTGATCAGCCGTGATTGGACACGGTTGATCACGTGGTAAAGAGCCTCCGCTGGAGGCTCTTTACCGAGATCGGTGTAGCGGTGTGTCAGACTGACACACCGCACCACCGATCACCGCGATGCCCACCCCCATGGACGCCCCGCGGCTGTATCCTGAAGGACGTCATATGACGCCCAGTCAGGATAACTGAACCACCACCCGGCCGTCATTCTGCTATAGGCCGGGCGGGAAGTGGTTAAAAACTGGTTTATTTGGGTGTGAGTGGAGGTGGATTATGTGTGTGTTCTGTAAGAGACTATGACATCATTGATAAGTATATTATGGTGATGCATTCAGTCACTATTTATCACACTATAAATCTAATACTGACTACCCTTCACCTCAGCCTAACCTCCAAGATCTTAAACTGTTCCTGGCCCTAAACCTCAACCTAACCCCTAGTTCTTTTGCCAAGCCCAACCCCAAACCTCAATGTACCCCCCCTCTTTTATATGGAACTGGTTTTCAGCCAGTTCACTCAGAATTGTGAAACTGATACGTTATATTCCGAGATTTTCCAAAAAGTGAAGAAAGAATGATGCTGAAACATTCAGGATCTGTCAGTCTGGTCCTAGGTGTGACCACCTGTGACCCTAAAATACCCATATTCCAGTGTCTCCCCCACCTCTGATAAACTCCTTCTGACCTGGGCTCTGATTGGACTGTACTCGGGTCTGTCTGTCTGAGGGTCCAACCTGGGCTCTGATTGGACTGTACTCGGGTATGTCTATCTGAGTGTCCAAACTGGGCTCTGATTGGACTGTACTCGGGTGTGTCTATCTGAGGGTCCAACCTGGCACCTGATAATTGGACTGTACTCCAGTATGCCTGTCTGGGGGTCCAACCTGGGACCTGATAATTGGATTGTACTTCGGTATGCCTGTCTGGGGGTCCAGCCTGGGACCTGATAATTGGACTGTACTCCGGTATGCCTGTCTGGGGGTCCAACCTGGGACTTGATAATTGGACTGTACTCCAGTATGCCTGTCTGGGGGTCCAGCCTGGGACCTGATAATTGGACTGTACTCCGGTATGCCTGTCTGGGGGTCCAACCTGGGACTTGATAATTGGACTGTACTCCAGTATGCCTGTCTGGGGGTCCAGCCTGGGACCTGATAATTGGACTGTACTCCGGTATGCCTGTCTGGGGGTCCAACCTGGGACCTGATAATTGGACTGTACTCCAGTATGCCTGTCTGGGGGTCCAGCCTGGGACCTGATAATTGGACTGTACTCCGGTATGCCTGTCTGGGGGTCCAACCTGGGACCTGATAATTGGACTGTACTCTAGTATGCCTGTCTGGGGGTCCAACCTGGGAAGTGATAATTGGACTGTACTCCAGTATGCCTGTCTGGGGGTCCAACCTGGGACCTGATAATTGGACTGTACTCCAGTATGCCTGTCTGGGGGTCCAGCCTGGGACCTGATAATTGGACTGTACTCCGGTATGCCTGTCTGGGGGTCCAGCCTGGGACCTGATAATTGGACTGTACTCCAGTATGCCTGTCTGGGGGTCCAACCTGGGACCTGATAATTGGACTGTACTCCAGTATGCCTGTCTGGGGGTCCAACCTGGGACCTGATAATTGGACTGTACTCCAGTATGCCTGTCTGGGGGTCCAACCTGGGACCTGATAATTGGACTGTACTCCAGTATGCCTGTCTGGGGATCCAACCTGGGACCTGATAATTGGACTAATTTTCCAGCAGATCTCGCATTCTTGTGCTCCAGCTGATCCTGACACGGCTCTCCACATCCTAATGTATCTAAATCTCCGACCAATATTGTGTTCAGAGCTCATTTCTCATGAACAAAACATTGTATTTATCCCCTTCAAACATTAATCTAGAAGAACAATCATTGGAGCGTTCACAGACCAGAAATGAGTTCCAGCGTCTCCGGAATGCGTCGTACGCCAGTCCTTCTGTTTATAACCCCCCAGCAGCAGCTGTACAAATTCATTTTTCCAGGAAATTAGTTTTGCCTCTGAAACTTTGGCTTTTGTTCCACTCTTGGAACGTTCCTCAGATCAATGGAGCTTGATGGCGGATTCTACGCTTTATTGCGGCTACCTTATTTTGAATCTGCTCTCATTCTCGTACTGGGAACGTGCGTGCATGTGGAAATAATGCTGCGATGACTTGGCTTGTGCTGCATATTCATAGACTGTGCGGAACGCAACACAGGCTGGCTTTGTAATAAACTAGAGATAATGCCTTTGGCTTGACGTCTGATCCCGAGCGGTGTCAGCTTTTCTTTGCTGAGTCCTGATATCACTTAGTGAAGACTTTGTGATACGCACCAAAATAGTACTTTTGGTTTACCAGGGAAAGAACTGGGCAGTGTCTATATACAGCACCAAGAACCAATCAGGCTGCAGACAAAGGATATTGCGAGGGTGAGAAGAAATATGACCTCATCAGTTTGCTGCTATTCCTTCAGCCTGAGTTCACACATATGCAAACACAGACATCGCATGTGATTCACACCCGCATTGCTCTGCCGATCACATGCAATGTCTGTGCAATGCGAGTTCAGCCATACAGTTGTTTGCCTGAACTTACATTGGATTCACACAAAAACGGCACAAGGACCTTTTTTCCCCGCACTGGAATCTGATCGCATGGGTGTTAACACCCACGTGATCCAATTCCTGTACGAATGCTCAGTTCGCACTGCAATCTGTGAACCGATCTGGGGGTGTCATTAGAAGACACCCCCAGATGAAGCATGGACACCCCCATATGTATTGACACCCACAGCAGTTCGCAGAGGGCAGTGTGAGTGTGGAGATGAAGGAACCAGAACTGGAATTGCACCGGTCCCGCAGTGCATATGTAAGTCACCGGGCTGACTTTATGGTTTTTCAGGTGTTTGGCTTTAAACAAACCCCGGTCTGTCCAGCCTTCATCTGCTTCAGTGCAGGACCACTGCTTGTGGCACAAGGACCTCTCTTCTTCTTATTTTCCTTCTCCTCCTCCTACTTCTTCTCCTCCTCCTTCTTCTTCTTCTACTCCTCTTCCCCCTACTTCTTCTCCTCCTTCTTCTTCTTCTTCTTCTTCTATTCCTTCTCCTCCCCCTACTTCTTCTCCTTCTTCTTCTTCTATTCCTTCTCCTCCCCCTACTTCTTCTCCTCCTCCTTCTTCTTCTTCTTCTCCTCCTCCTTCTTCTACTCCTTCTCCTCCCCCTACTTCTTCTACTCCTCCTCCTTCTTCTTCTTCACCTTCTCCTCCCCCTACTTCTTCTCCTCCTTCTTCTTCTTCTTCTTCTACTTCTTCTCCTCCTCCTACTTCTTCTCCTTCTCCTTCTAGTTCTTCTCCTCCTCCTTCTTCTTCTTCTACGTCTTCTCCTCCTCCTTCTTCTTCTTCTACTCCTTCTCCTCCCCCTACTTCTTCTCCTCCTCCTTCTTCTTCTACTTCTTTCCTCCTTCTTCTTCTACTTCTTCTCCTCCTCCTTCTTCTACTTCTTCTACCAGTTCTTCTACTCCTCCTCCTTCTTCTTCTTCTACACCTTCTCCTCCCCCTACTTCTCCTCCTTCTTCTTCTACTTTTTCTCCTCCCCCTACTTCTTCTCCTCCTCCTCCTTCTTCTTCTTCTTCTACTCCTTCTCCTCCCCCTACTTCTTGTCCTCCTCCTTCTTCTTCTTCTACTCCTTCTCCTACCCCTACTTCATCTCCTTCTCCTCCCTTGTCTTCTCTTCCTCCTTCTTCTCATTCTTTTCCTACATCTTTCCCTTCTTTTTCTCCTCCTCCTCCTTCTTCCTCTTCTCCTCCTTCTTCTTCCCCCTTTTTTTTTTTTACTTCTTCTGCTTCCCCTTCTTTCCCTTCTTTTTCTACTTATTCTCATTCATCTCCTCCTTATTCTTCTCCTTCTCCTCCTTATTCTCCTTTTTCTTTTTCTTCTTCTTTTCCTCCTCCTCCCCCTCCTCCTCATTGTTCTTCTCCTTCTCCTTCTTCTTCTTCTCCTTCTCCTTCTCCTTCTCCTTCTTCTTCTTCTCCTTCTCCTTCTCCTTCTCCTTCTCCTTCTCCTTCTCCTTCCCCTTCCCCTTCTTCTCCTCCTTCTCCTTCTCCATCTCCTTCTCCTTCCCCTTCTTCTCCTCCTTCTCCTTCTCCTTCTCCATCTCCTTTTCCTTCTCCTTCTCCTTCTCCTTCTCCTTCCCCTTCCCCTTCTTCTCCTTCTCCTCCTTCTCCTTCTCCATCTCCTCCTTCCCCTTCCCTTCCCCTTCTTCTCCTCCTTCTCCTTCTCCTTCTCCATCTCCTTCTCCTTCTCCTTCCCCTTCCCCTTCTTCTCCTTCTCCTCCTTCTCCTTCTCCATCTCCTCCTTCCCCTTCCCTTCCCCTTCTTCTTCTCCTTCTCCTCCTCCTCCTCCTCCTCCTCCTCCTCCTTCTCCTCCTCCTCCTCCTCCTCCTCCTCCTTCTCTTCCTTCTCCTTCTCCTCCTACTCTTCCTCCTCCTCCTCCTCCTCCTCCTCCTCCTCCTCCTCCTCCTCCTTCTCTTCCTCCTCCTCCTTCTCTTCCTTCTCCTTCTCTTCCTTCTCCTTCTCCTCCTCCTCCTCCTCCTCCTCCTCCTTCTCTTCCTCCTCCTCCTCCTCCTTCTCTTCCTTCTCCTTCTCTTCCTTCTCCTTCTCTTCCTTCTCCTTCTCCTCCTCCTTCTCCTCCTCCTCCTCCTCCTCCTCCTCCTCCTTCTCATGTATTATGTTTAGACAACCCTTTCATTTTGATTATAGGGCCCAATACACCACAGCAGGTGAACAATGCACCTTTTCTAATACAGTGTAGAGGAACATATTTCTACAATTGCCGATTTAATTTTTTATGTTATCTTTTGCAGGGCAGTTCATATTTAATTTAGTATTCCTAAATTCAGCTCCGGGCCTCTGCCCTGGACATCTCCCCGGCAGGATTTTATTATTTTTTTCTATATAGATATACTTCTGATGTCTCCAGGCTGATCGTATGACATGCAATCCTCCTCCTCTTCAAATCTTCTCCGGCATTGGCTGGACCTAAATGATGTAGAGAGGTTCTGATGTGAAGTCAGCGCCATTCTCTGCAGGTCACCATGGTGATCCCCCCACAGGGGGCAGGTCCATGACCCTCTGCACCCCCAGGATTTTCTCATTGTTCCTGGTTGAATTATGCCAGGTGTCACCCAACCTAAGGCTAAGAATATCAGTCAGTGGAAAGCTCTGGAGAGGAGGTGCGTATTGTGGTCAGAGCTTACTTTTTTCCTTTAAAACACTTCCTGGGGCCCCAACACAAAATGGCCAAAGTTTGGCCTTAACAATGAAGTCAGGTAATTTCCAGTTGCCTTTCCTGTGAAACTCAGGCTTGAGTCTAGCCCTTCCTGCCTCTCCAGCTTTCCTGTTGGTCAGTGAGGCAGCCCATAGTAATGTTGGTCCAATGGGGAAGTTTAGGAAGATAAGCAGGGGCAGGGCCTACCGGATAGATCTGCATAGCTGCCCATATCTCTGGATGTGAGGATCATTGTGAAATGTAGTATTGTCTGACACTGCTGATACACGACACCGGTGACCCCGATCATTAATTCTTCATTTCCTTTTTTTTTCTTCTTCTCTTTTCTAGGCAACAACCTTGACGCCATCCATGACATCACCGTGGCCTACCCTCGCAACATTCCTCAAACAGAGAAACACATTCTCAGTGGCAACTTTCCTAGAGAAATTCATTTCCACGTCCGCAGATACCCCATCGATAGCCTGCCCGTTCTGAAAGAGGACCTCCAGCGTTGGTGCCAGGAGCGCTGGAAGGAGAAGGAGGAGCGGCTGCGTGCCTTCTACGAAGGAGATAGATACTTTGACGTCACTGGGCGCAGTAAAATCCCTCCCTGTAAATCGGAATTCCGGGTTCATTTAATTAAGTTTGCCTCCCTGCTGTACTGGACCGCCTTGACCGTGGCATCCTTCTTCTGCATTTACATGTACAGCTTTGTCCGGTGGTATGCACTAACCATGGTGGTCTTTTATGTTCTCCAGGAGAAGATATCTGGAGGACTTGAGTTGATGGAGCTGGCATGCCATCGATACCATGCCAAGAGGCAAAGTTCAGCCAGTAAAAGGGCATAGTGCAGGGCTGGAGTTTTTAAGGGGCTCTCCGGCTCTGATAATCATACCTGCCACTCACCGCAGCAGGTACATTTGGGTCGACTCATTAACGTCTTTATTTCCGAATCCCAGTCATTGCTGGTGTGTGCAGACAATCCTTCCAATCAGGAACCTTCTGGTGCAATGGGGATGACCTCAAAATGTCACCTCCCCTTACAGTGCCCATCTATGGATTTCTCTTGCCTCTAAGATGTCTCTCGAAACCGGTACGTTTAGAAGACCTCCTTACTATATTGTGATTGCCTGTCAGCAAGGAAGGAGCAGAACCACCCAATTACAGTATAGTCTGGCAAAGAAAGTTCTGTAATCTGGGAATGGTTATCTAGAAACCCAGATACACTATGAACCGGTTTCTGGAGACATCTTGATGCAAGTTGCAGCTGAAGGAATGAAACTTGTATGAAGGTTCATAACCAGCGAGACAATGTGCATGTAAGGCAAGCTTAGTCCCCATCATGTACACGTGTCCCACCATGATGAAGTCCAGGTCTATTATCCTCGTATATTCTCTTATATTTCATGGTTTTGTTTTATATCGAACGACTTGCACTCTTTTGAAGTTCGCACCAATTTCACATATAGAAGTCAAACATATCAGTGAATGTATGCTGTAAATAGGAACAAGTAAAAAGTTAAAGGGGATGTCTAACGTTAAACCCAGTTTTGTACGCAGAGCCCGGGGTGTTGTGGGTCTTTGTGGCCTCGTCCAGGGACTATCCTCAGCAGTGTACCTCAACCTGCCGGAGGACATGGTGTACTGGAGGTGACGGTTATAACGGGACAGGTCCTCTTTTTGTTTGTAGAGCCCAGAGTCTTTGTGGCCTCCTCTGTTCTGGAGGCTCTTCAATAAGCAGGATTGACGATAGTCCAATCATATTCAGTCCAGGGACTATCCTTAGCGATGTACCTCAGCCTGCCCAAGGACATGGCGTACCAGGCACTGTGTACTGGAGGTGACGGTTATAAAGGGACAGGTCCTCTTTTTATTTGGAGAGCCCAGAGTCTTTGTGGCCTCTTCTGTTCTGGAGGCTCTTCAATAAGCAGGATTGACGATAGTCTTATCATATATTCCATCCAAGGACTATCCTTAGGGATGTACCTCAACCTGCCGGAGGACATGGTGTACTGGAGGTGATGGTTATAAAGGGACAGGTCCTCTTTTTATTTGTAGAGCCCAGAGTCTTTGTGGTCTCCTCTGTTCTGGAGGCTCTTCAATAAGCAGGATTGACGATAGTCCATACATATTCTGTCCAAGGACTATCCTTAGGGATGTACCTCAGCCTGCCCAAGGACATGGTGTACCAGGCACTGTGTACTGGAGGTGACGGTTATAAAGGGACAGGTCCTCTTCACTACAGGACACCTCTTGCTGGATGACTCTGAATGATATCTTCATGTTGTAGGTGTAGAATATTGGAAGTTGTGTCTTTTCTGGTCTGCAGACAATCAGGACCGTCCTCTGGTCACTTCTGTGTGTTTTTCCTTCATCATTTCACATTTCTTCTTATGTTTTATTGTCCGGTATTTCACTTTATTTTATTGTATTTTATTTTATATGAAGAGAAGCCGAGTCCACCGTAGAGATGAATGGATGGTGCTATCTGTACTCCCGCCTGGTGACCTCATTGTTCTCTTCCAGGACTGGGAGGACGTCATTCAGTACCAGGAGGGTCTGGTCAGTGCGTTGTGACACAGGAGACCCCATCACCAGACCCTTCATTTCATCAACAATTTTCCTATACTATTCTTTGTACATGTGATGTTTTCTGTGCGCGTGATTTACCCCGAGACATCCAAAAGCCCAGAGACTGCTGCTGGGTGCCGCCATCTTGGATGTGATGTCACTCTATTATATTTCCCTTTGCTCCTTATTTACATAGAGAGTGGAAGGGCAGAGGAGCTGGGCCAGCACAGGCAGTAGACACTCCCAGAAAAAGAGGGGTCTATGACATGTAAGGAAGGGAGGGGGATGTGCTCGGGAAAAGACTCTTCCTGGGGTAGTCATATTTTCCCAGAAGCTCGAAGACTCTTTGTAAGTCAATAAAGAAATTAAAGGCAATGCAAGGAAGCATGAAGGATACTCGATCATTTGTTGGGAGATTTGAAGGTTGGTGACAGAGTCTCTTTAATGGCCTCTTCATTTCGAATGGGCTGACAGCACACAAAACCGGACATAGCGCCCCCCAGTGACAGCTCTGACCGGACACTGATGTCCATAAATACCGGTCATCATCCAGTGATAAGGGGACTTCTATCACACCAGTCACATGATCACATGACCCATGTCTTGGCATTGTTTGTGTGACCAGCCCCCATAGTGACTCCGCCTCCAATGCTGTGTGCTGGCAAAGCTGAGTAATAGCCACACCCCTCCAGTGATTTGTGTTGGCAGAATAGTAGCCACACCCCTCCAGTGCTCTGTTCTTGCAGAGGGGAGTAGTAGCCACACCCCTCCAGTGCTCTGTATCGGCAGTGCTGAGTAGTAGCCACACCCCACGATACAGGTGTCCTCACACAGATACAGAGCTGCCTTCTCCCCCCCCCCACCCCTCATGGCCAATAATATGGAGCTGCCCTCCCCCCCCCCCCTCATGGCCAGTAATATGGAGCTGCCTCCTGCCCGCTCCGCCTTTTGTAAGCATAGTTACTGTGAGTCCTGTGATCTCTTCTACGGGTGTTAGAGACTGAAGAGTATACCTGATACCGGCACCACTGTGGGGTGCAGCCTGTGTGTTGGGGACATGCTGGTTGCACTTTATATCTTCATCATACAGGAACAACACCCGGCTCTATCATTAGGACATTTCCTCAGGTCATGTGCTGCTTGTAAGTCATTCTTCTCGGTCAGCTGATATTGGAGGGGGTAAAAGGGGCAAAATTACAGCCGAGAGTAAGGAATATGGGATCGGGGGCTTTATCACGCCCAATGACATCAGTAAGAATGGGAGGGGCTGAAAACACCCCTCGGGTACATTACAAGGCTGGACAGATTGGGGTTCCCAGATCACCCCAATAATGGTAAGATTGATGGTGGGGAGACGGTCCTCTATACA
Organism: Lithobates clamitans; assembly: GCA_037952925.1. NCBI lineage: Eukaryota > Metazoa > Chordata > Amphibia > Anura > Ranidae > Lithobates > Lithobates clamitans. The sequence continues at coordinate 118,873 of JBBGZY010003566.1, forward strand.
TGTCCCAGACAGTTCTTTATTTTCATTGCATTGATCGTAGAATTCTTCTTTTTAGTTCTGTTTTGATCTTCCCATCACCAGTCTTGTTTATGGGCTTCATAGATCATAATACATCTATCGGCAGTGTGTTCATCTTTTGTTTTCTCTGTGATCAGACACCTTCCTCTCTGTTCTCCTCTTTATGATGAGCTCCGTCCGTCAGGGCCGTCTGATGTCTCCTCTCCTTCATCTCTCTATTCCTGACAGGATCAAATGAATCGGCAGAGCTTTGAAAATGGATTTTTCTTGTGCTTCATTGTAGAACTGGTGGAGAGATAAACCAGTAGACGGTCTTGTGTAGATCTAGTAGTAGGTGGTCTCGTTGATCCAGGTCATAGTAGATCTAGTAGTAGGTGGTCTCGTTGATCCAGGTCATTTTAGATCTAGTAGTAGGTGGTCTCATGGATCCAGGTCATAGTAGATCTAGTAGTAGGTGGTCTCGTTGATCCAGGTCATTTTAGATCTAGTAGTAGGTGGTCTCATTGATCCAGTTCATGGTAGATCTAGTAGTAGGTGGTCTCATTGATCCAGGTCATAGTAGATCTAGTAGTAGGTGGTCTCATTGATCCAGGTCATAGTAGATCTAGTAGTAGGTGGGTTCATAGATCCAGTTCATGGTAGATCTAGTAGTTGGTCTCAAGGATCCAGGTCATGGTAGATCTAGGAAGCAAGGAAGGAGCAACACTTCACTTTACTTTTGTCCAATCCATCCCAGACAGTCAGCCTTCCCCAGGGCAGGACGTGTCAACCATTAACATGGCAGTGCCCATGTATCAGGGGAACCTTCTCAGTACATATCATGAAAATACCACATTTTAATCTTTTGGGTCCGTTCTATTTTATTCTTTTGATTTTCTCAGACAGTGCGGTGGTTCATTGGTTGAGTCACTCTCAGTAAGCTTCTGAGTTTGTATATCTTAGTTTGGATTCACACCTCTCTGTGTGTTTTGTGTTTTAACTGTAATAGGCCACCAACACTCATCAATAAAGTCAAAAATACACTCTTCTAGGCATAGATGCGAGTACACAGGGGTTATGGTGCAAAAAGCTAGAGGAACTTATCAATGTGGATGGAGCGGTGTGACCAGCCTTTAGATGGAGCGGTGTGACCAGCCTTTAGATGGAGCGGTGTGACCGGCCTTTAGATGGAGCGGTGTGACTGGCCCTTAGGTGGACCAGTGTGACCGGCCTTTAGATGGAGTGGTGTGACTGGCCCTTAGATGGACCGGTGTGACCGGCCTTTAGATGGAGCTGTGTGACTGGCCCTTAGATGGAGCAGTGTGACTGGCCCTTAGATGGACCGGTGTGACCGGCCTTTAGTTGGAGCTGTGTGACTGGCCCTTAGATGGAGCGGTGTGACCGGCCCTTAGATGGAGAGGTGTGACCGGCCCTTAGATGGAGCGGTGTGACCGGCCTTTAGATGGAGCGGTGTGACCGGCCTTTAGATGGAGCTGTGTGACCGGCCTTTAGCTGGAGCGGTGTGACTGGCCTTTAGTTGGAGCGGTGTGACTGGCCTTTAGTTGGAGCGGTGTGACCGGCTCTTAGATGGAGCGGTGTGACTGGCCTTTAAATGGACTGGTGTGCCGCCTCTTGTCCATCTGCTTCAGTAGGATTGCCATTCTTGCCAAGCTGGCTAATCGGTGAGCACCAGACCGCTGCCTCTCCTCTGGCAGAGATCATGTGACCGGCCTTTAGATGGAGCGGTGTGACCGGCCTTTAGATGGAGCGGTGTAACCGGCCTATAGATGGAGCGGTGTGACCGTTCTTTAGATGGAGCAGTGTGACCGGCCTTTAGATGCCTCTCCTCTGGCAGAGATCACGTGACCGGCCTCTGGCAGAGATCACGTGACGGGCCTCTGGCAGAGATCACGTGACCGGCCTCTGGCAGAGATCACGTGACCGGCCTCTGGCAGAGATCAGGTGACCGGCCTCTGGCAGAGATCACGTGACCGGCCTCTGGCAGAGATCACGTTACCGGCCTCTGGCAGAGATCACGTGACCGGCCTCTGGCAGAGATCAGGTGACCGGCCTCTGGCAGAGATCACGTGACCGGCCTCTGGCAGAGATCACGTGACCGGCCTCTGGCAGAGATCACGTGACCGGCCTCTGGCAGAGATCACGTGACCGGCCTCTGGCAGAGATCACGTGACCGGCCTCTGGTAGAGATCATGTGACCGGCCTCTGGCAGAGATCACGTGACCGGCCTCTGGTAGAGATCACGTGACCGGCCTCTGGCAGAGATCACGTGACCGGCCTCTGGCAGAGATCACGTGACCGGCCTCTGGCAGAGATCACGTGACCGGCCTCTGGCAGAGATCACGTGACCGGCCTCTGGTAGAGATCATGTGACGGGTGTAGAGGGGGGTTGTAGGGCGGACTGTGGAGGATATTGAAGGGAATTGTAGTTGTTTATTTGAAGTTATTCAGTAAATCCGATGGAAGGAAGATTCCACCATTCTGGAGTTTTATTGTCTTTGACCCTCTGCAGGGTGACAACACCGCTGTGCAGAACAGAAATCGTTGTCACCATTTTACAGGAAGTGGGAAATCCCTCATCTCCGGGCAGGATGAATGGGGGAGGGGCTCTGGACGGATCACAGATGTCACATTCATACCCAGACATCGATCTTCTCCTCATGTAATGCTGTGATTATTATTCTGGATGTCGGATTATTTTATTATAAATTGTTATTAGAGACGTTTCTCACTGTAAAATGTTGTTTGAATAAAAGGCGACTCTCCGGAATGATCTGCCGGGTTATTCTGTCTGTACCGGTTCTGGATGGGGCAGCACTGCTGTGACCCGGTCTGGTCCCGGTGCTTATCGGGTCTGTGGGGATGCAAGATCTGTGATTGGGTGATATATGGAGGATCTGTGATTGGATGATATATTGGAGATCTGTGATTGGATGATATATGGAGGATCTGTGATTGGATGATATATTGGAGATCTGTGATTGGATGATATATTGGAGATCTGTGATTGGATGATATATGGAGGATCTGTGATTGGATGATATATTGGAGATCTGTGATTGGATGATATATTGGAGATCTGTGATTGGATGATATATTGGAGATCTGTGATTGGATGATATATTGGAGATCTGTGATTGGATGATATATTGGAGATCTGTGATTGGATGATATATGGGGGATCTGTGATTGGATGATATATTGGAGATCTGTGATTGGATGATATATTGGAGATCTGTGATTGGATGATATATGGGGGATCTGTGATTGGATGATATATGGAAGATCTGTGATTGGGTGATATATGGAGGATCTGTGATTGGATGATATATGGAGGATCTGTGATTGGATGATATATTGGAGATCTGTGATTGGATGATATATTGGAGATCTGTGATTGGGTGATATATTGGAGATCTGTGATTGGGTGATATATTGGAGATCTGTGATTGGATGATATATGGAGGATCTGTGATTGGATGATATATGGAGGATCTGTGATTGGGTGATATATTGGAGATCTGTGATTGGATGATATATTGGAGATCTGTGATTGGATGATATATTGGAGATCTGTGATTGGGTGATATATTGGAGATCTGTGATTGGATGATATATGGAGGATCTGTGATTGGATGATATATGGAGGATCTGTGATTGGGTGATATATTGGAGATCTGTGATTGGATGATATATTGGAGATCTGTGATTGGATGATATATTGGAGATCTGTGATTGGGTGATATATTGGAGATCTGTGATTGGGTGATATATTGGAGATCTGTGATTGGATGATATATGGAGGATCTGTGATTGGATGATATATGGAGGATCTGTGATTGGGTGATATATTGGAGATCTGTGATTGGATGATATATTGGAGATCTGTGATTGGGTGATATATTGGAGATCTGTGATTGGATGATATATGGAGGATCTGTGATTGGATGATATATTGGAGATCTGTGATTGGATGATATATTGGAGATCTGTGATTGGATGATATATTGGAGATCTGTGATTGGGTGATATATGGGGGATCTGTGATTGGATGATATATTGGAGATCTGTGATTGGATGATATATTGGAGATCTGTGATTGGATGATATATTGGAGATCTGTGATTGGATGATATATTGGAGATCTGTGATTGGGTGATATATGGGGGATCTGTGATTGGATGATATATTGGAGATCTGTGATTGGATGATATATTGGAGATCTGTGATTGGATGATATATTGGAGATCTGTGATTGGATGATATATTGGAGATCTGTGATTGGGTGATATATGGGGGGCCAATGATGCACAACATTCTAGCTGCCCATATCTCTGTCATAATGCTATACACTATATTGATGGATATGGGGGGAGGGGGCACCTCCATATTAATGCCCATGGGTTTGGAATAGATTGCCCAACAGTTTATCTTTGTGGTAACGTTTTGGAGAAGACCCTTTTCTGTTCCAGTAAGATTGTAATACGTAAAATGTTCAGTTCATCCCGAAGGTGATCAGTAGGGATGGGGTCAGGTGATCAGTAGGGATGAGGTCAGGTGATCAGTAGGGAGGAGGTCAGGTGATCAGTAGGGAGGAGGTCAGGTGATCAGTAGGGATGGGGTCAGGTGATCAGTAGGGATGGGGTCAGGTGATCAGTAGGGATGAGGTCAGGTGATCAGTAGGGATGAGGTCAGGTGATCAGTAGGGAGGAGGTCAGGTGATCAGTAGGGATGAGGTCAGGTGATCAGTAGGGATGAGGTCAGGTGATCAGTAGGGATGAGGTCAGGTGATCAGTAGGGAGGAGGTCAGGTGATCAGTATGGAGGAGGTCAGGTGATCAGTAGGGATGAGGTCAGGTGATCAGTAGGGAGGAGGTCAGGTGATCAGTAGGGAGGAGGTCAGGTGGATCAGTAGGGAGGAGGTCAGGTGATCAGTAGGGATGAGGTCAGGTGATCAGTAGGGAGGAGGTCAGGTGATCAGTAGGGATGAGGTCAGGTGATCAGTAGGGAGGAGGTCAGGTGATCAGTAGGGATGGGGTCAGGTGATCAGTAGGGATGAGGTCAGGTGATCAGTAGGGATGAGGTCAGGTGATCAGTAGGGAGGAGGTCAGGTGATCAGTAGGGATGAGGTCAGGTGATCAGTAGGGATGAGGTCAGGTGATCAGTAGGGATGAGGTCAGGTGATCAGTAGGGAGGAGGTCAGGTGATCAGTATGGAGGAGGTCAGGTGATCAGTAGGGATGAGGTCAGGTGATCAGTAGGGAGGAGGTCAGGTGATCAGTAGGGAGGAGGTCAGGTGATCAGTAGGGAGGAGGTCAGGTGGATCAGTAGGGAGGAGGTCAGGTGATCAGTAGGGAGGAGGTCAGGTGATCAGTAGGGATGAGGTCAGGTGATCAGTAGGGAGGAGGTCAGGTGATCAGTAGGGAGGAGGTCAGGTGATCAGTAGGGAGGAGGTCAGGTGATCAGTAGGGAGGAGGTCAGGTGGATCAGTAGGGAGGAGGTCAGGTGATCAGTAGGGAGGAGGTCAGGTGATCAGTAGGGAGGAGGTCAGGTGATCAGTAGGGATGAGGTCAGGTGATCAGTAGGGATGAGGTCAGGTGATCAGTAGGGAGGAGGTCAGGTGATCAGTAGGGAGGAGGTCAGGTGGATCAGTAGGGAGGAGGTCAGGTGATCAGTAGGGAGGAGGTCAGGTGATCAGTAGGGAGGAGGTCAGGTGATCAGTAGGGAGGAGGTCAGGGCTCTGTACAGGACACTTGAGTTCCTCCACATCATGTCTTTATGCATTTGTTTTTGTACATGGAGGGGGGGGGGCACAGTCATGTCTTTATGGAGCTGGCTTTGTACATGGAGGGGGGGATAGTCATGTCTTTATGGAGCTGGCTCTGTACATGGAGGAGGGGGGGATAGTCATGTCTTTATGGAGCTGGCTTTGTACACGGGGGGCACAGTCATGTCTTTATGGAGTTGGCTTTGTACACGGGGGGCACAGTCATGTCTTTATGGAGTTGGCTTTGTACATGGGGGGGGGCACAGTCATGTCTTTATGGAGCTGGCTCTGTACATGGAGGGGGGGGGACAGTCATGTCTTTATGGAGCTGGCTTTGTACACGGGGGGGGGGCAGTCATGTCTTTATGGAGCTGGCTTTGTACACGGGGGGGGGGGGGGCACAGTCATGTCTTTATGGAGCTGGCTTTGTACACGGGGGGGGCACAGTCATGTCTTTATGGAGCTGGCTTTGTACACGGGGGGGGGGGGGGGCACAGTCATGTCTTTATGGAGCTGGCTTTGTACACGGGGGGGGCACAGTCATGTCTTTATGGAGCTGGCTTTGTACACGGGGGGGGGGGGCACAGTCATGTCTTTATGGAGCTGGCTTTGTACACGGGGGGGGCACAGTCATGTCTTTATGGAGTTGGCTTTGTACATGGAGGGGGGGATAGTCATGTCTTTATGGAGCTGGCTTTGTACACGGGGGGGGGGCACAGTCATGTCTTTATGTAGCTGGCTTTGTACACAGGGGGGGGGGGGCACAGTCATGTCTTTATGGAGCTGGCTCTGTACATGGAGGGGGGGGGGCACAGTCATGTCTTTATGGAGCTGGCTCTGTACATGGAGGGGGGGGGATAGTCATGTCTTTATGTAGCTGGCTTTGTACATGGAGGGGGGGGGATAGTCATGTCTTTATGTAGCTGGCTTTGTACATGGAGGGGGGGGGCACAGTCATGTCTTTATGGAGCTGGCTTTGTACACGGGGGGGGGGGCACAGTCATGTCTTTATGGAGCTGGCTTTGTACACGGGGGGGGGGGGCACAGTCATGTCTTTATGGAGCTGGCTTTGTACACGGGGGGGGGGGGCACAGTCATGTCTTTATGGAGCTGGCTTTGTACACGGGGGGGGCACAGTCATGTCTTTATGGAGTTGGCTTTGTACATGGAGGGGGGCACAGTCATGTCTTTATGGAGCTGGCTCTGTACATGGAGGGGGGGGGGGGGATAGTCATGTCTTTATGGAGTTGGCTTTGTACAGGGGGGGGGGGGGGGGCACAGTCATGTCTTTATGGAGCTGGCTCTGTACATGGAGGGGGGGGGATAGTCATGCTGGAACAGAAAAGGGTCTTCACCAAGCAGATACCACAAGTTGGAAGAGCACAATTGTCTACAATGTCTTTGTATGATTGAGGATTACTGGGACCCTTCACTGGAGACCCCTGAACAGCGGAGCCCCCCTCCAAAGGACTGAGTTCAGGTGTCTCCAGTGAAGGGTCCTGGTAATAGAGTGTCCTGCACAGAGCCCTGACCCCAACCCTACTGAACACATTTTGGGGTGAATGGAATGCTGATGATAAGCCAAGTCTTCTCATCCATTATCAGTACCTGACCTCACAGATGAATTCCCACAGACATCCTCCAACATCTGGTGGAAAGTCTTCTCAGAATTATGGACGATATTCTAGCTGTGAATGGGACACGTAGAGTGGAAATAGCCGGTGGGGACGCCGCATTGCAGAGATGTGAATTCTCTGTGTTCTGATAGGTGGTGGTCTGGAAACAAAACAAAAATGGACATAAAGTTATAGATGGAGTGTTAAAAATAATTTTAGTGACCGATTCTTTTATCTTCGGGGGGAGGGAAGGTAACAAAGAATCGGATTTGTCACCTTTATTCAGATTTACTTTCCTTGGTTTCTTTTATTTTTTTAAATAGCTCCCACAGTGCTCTACAAATGGAAAGTCTGAAAATTGCCATTCTCCGATGTGTAGACGTAGTTCTGGAATGACCTGATGGAGGGAGGGAATATGGTGAATGCTTGGATGAGAAATGAACTGCTGGAGACATCCTGGAGTCACCCGCAGTGTCCTCCGCTCTGCATACCCAACATATGGATGTACTTAGGACAGAATCCCCGGAGATTTCACATTTCTGGAATACTTCATAAAGTCTTCACAATAATACAGGGCTCTGCAGGTCACTCCGTGTCCAGCTTACGTGACTCTCCTCTGAAGGTTCTACAGAGGTAGGGAGTCTCCACACATAGTCCAACCACAACCAGAAAAATATTATTCTGCATCCTCAGTTCCCTGAACCCGGAGCACATCCAGAGGAAGATCCCTCATGAAGTGCGGCCTAATTCATTCCAATAAGTAGAAAAATCTTCCTGATCTCCTCCTTAGACCATCTGATACTCTGGATCATCAGTCTATGGCGGCAAGACCGCTGATAAGGCAGTACAACTGGTCCTGTTGTACTGGGCCCAGGCCTTATCAGCTTAATGGGGGGGGGGGCTGGAGCAGCTTTATTGTTCATTTCTGCCTAAATTAATGAATTGATTTTACTAGACCACGCCCCTTCTACTTGCTTACCAGGACTTAAATTACATTTCCCTAGCATTTATCACTATAACAGAGGGACCCAGGAGGTGGGAATAGAGGAGGGACTTTTTTTCATTTTCAGGTGGATAAAGTCCAGTGCCGCTGTTCCACTGCATCTCTGAAGGGTGGAGGCGCTCGTCAGAAGGGCTGTACAGGGCCCCGAAATTCCTAACACCAGCCCCGTATGGCGTTATTACCCATAAATATTATTAGCCGGTTCTATTTTTTTACACATCCAGACATATTTGAAGCAATCGTCCCAGTTGGCAGGAATCAGCCACTGAGGGAGCCTATTCCATAGCTGGGAAGAAGCCTTTCTGTATGAAGGGGTTAAACATCTTTTGTGAACTGGAGCCCAAAACTGAACTGCATATCCAGATGAGGTCTGCTCAGTGATTTGTACAGGGGCAAATTATGTGTAAAGGGGGCAGATTATGTCTCTCTCTGGAGCCTACACCTCTTATAATACAAGGAATGCATATGACCGTAGGTGCTGCACTGGTCAGCTGCATTGTGGTGGTCAGTTCTTGGAGGACACCCAGAAATGTTCTTGGTTACTGCTAGACACCAAATCCCCTCCCTCCCCAGCTAGGACCAGACTGTCTACATTACATGTGTGCCTTATTCTTAAAAAGCAGTAAAAGAGCTTTAAAACAAGACCTCACTCACCTCTGCAACTGCTTGTACTGTGAAGTAATTCATCCTCAAAGATCACGACAAAGACTCTAAAGTCAGATTTATTCCGTTTCTAACAACGTACAACCATCCTTTGTGTGTGTTTAGTTTAGAGTGCCAGCAGTCTACCAAGATCTGCCCCCATATAAAACACAGGGCCTGGATTGTGAACATTGAAAACACATTTCTTCAGAACACTTATAGTTACAGAGGTGAATGGGGTTTGTTTGAAGTGCCCTTACTTCTTGTTCAGACTACGTAGATACTTTAGTTTGTATAATCTAAGCACAGATTTAATTTAACCCTCATTAAGCCTATTGCCCCCTTAAAAACCACCCTAACTTCCCCTTTCCCATTGACTGCAATGCATTTCCCACATGAAATCAGCTTAGCGGAATCTCCCTATTATACTCGTCTCTGGCCAGAGCTCCAGATTTGGCAGATTTGTCCCAAGTCAGAGACTCAAAGTTCTGGAGTCATTGGATCTTCAAGGAGGTCACAAATGGCGGCTCTCATATAATCTCCTAAAGCTTAATATAATGCTGAACTAAGCGTTATTATAGGACAAAGGTAAGTCTTTATGTTCAGTCGTTATCTTCTTATATTAAAATGCTAAATATTGCGATGAGGATCTTTTACCTGTAACCATACTCCACCCAACCATGAATAGGAGAATATGGAGCCCATTGTGGCCATCCATTGTTTGACCTCAATGCTGGGGAAGTTGCCTGACCTGCATTGCGTCTAACATAAACCTTCCTCTACAAAGTAGACCGTCATTCCCAGCAAACTCCGGAATGAGATTTCCACGTTACTCTCTTTTTCACAGTCATGTGCTGAACGAATGTGCGGCGCGGCACAGAGAGGCCTCATTAGGCCGGTTCCCCTCGCTGAGCTCTGGAGGTAATTAACGTCTTAGCCGCTGAGAACGAACGCTCAGAATATGGATTTATAACTAATGATGAGCCAAGATTTTTGAACACCCAAACGAGGAATTCTGGCTGCTTAGGTCTCTATTAACACATTTTTCTCAATATATGAAGAAGGGAGGGCAGATGGGGTGCAAATAACCCGATCTTCTGACAACCAGTGTGATGTGTCCTTTTGGCTGCCTGGCTTTAAAGTGCCTTTCTTACATAAATAAGTTGCCAAACGTATCTGGGAAGCCCTTCAAATATGTGAGTTGGTGTAGGTGAAAGGTTATGGAGGTACCTGCGTGTCCTGCACAGAGCTCTAACTTAATGCCCTACTGAATACCTTTGGGATGAATTGGAACACCGATGGTGAGCTAGGACTTCTCATCCATCATTTAGTACCTGACCTCTGCATTCCATTTAACTGGACTTAAATACATTCTTTTACTCAACCAAATACAAACATTTGTGGCCACCTATTACACTCATATGAGCTTGTTGGACATCCAACTCTAGAACCATGACTATTAATACAGAGTTGCACCCTTTGTGGCTATAACATCCTCCACTCTTCTGGGAATACTTTCCACCAGATTTTGGATAGTGTCTGTGGGAATGTGTGCCCATTTGTGAGGTCAGGTATTGATGTTGGGTGAGAAGATCTGGCTCACCATCGGTGTTCCGATTCATCCCAAAGATGTTCAGTAGGATTTAGATCATGGAGGGAAGGTGAGGAGCATCTATGAATAGAAAGTCTTGGAAATTCCAGCCAGTTGGAAAACAATGATAACTTTATAGGTGTATGACATAAAGAATGGCCAACACGTTTCAACGGATTGCCACTCCCGCCCCCCCCTCTTCAGGTCTGTTGTTTGTGGGGACAGCAGTCTCTGTACTAATATGATATCAATGTTCTGAAATGTCTGTTGCACCTGCAGCTACCCAATCTTCCACTCTTCTGGGAAACTTTCCACAAAATTTGAGGGTATCTGTCGGAATTTGTGAGGTCAGGTACTGATGTTTGATGAGAAGAGCTGGATCACCATTAGCATTTCAATTCATCCCAAAGGTGCTCAGTAGGGTTGAAGTCAAGGCTCTGTTCACTGGAGACACCTGAACTATGAAGACCCCGGTAATCCTCTATTATACAAAGACATTGTAGACAATTGTGCTCTCCCAACCTTGTGGTAATATTTCAGTGAAGACCCTTTTCCAGCATGACAGTCCCTTGTGTACAAAGCCAGCTCCATAAAGACATGGTGTGACAAGTTTGGTGTGGAGGAACTCGAGTGTGTACAGAGCCCTGACCTCAACCCTACTGAACACTTTGGGGATGATTTTAACATTTTACTTCCCTTGATCAACATTTTGAGAGGTCAGGTACTGATGTTGGATGAGAAGACCTGGTTCACAGTCGGTGTTCAAATCTATCCCAAAGGTGATCAGTGGGGTTGAGGTCAGGAGACTCGAGTTCCTCCACACCAAACTGGTCAAACCATGTCTTTATGGAGTTGCCCACCTCTCCCCATGGCCATTAATATGAAGTTGTTCCCTCTGTGAGATTTTGGAGGGTGAAAATTGTGCCCCTTTGTGAGGTCAGGTAATGATGTTGGATGAGAAGATCTGGCTCACCATCAGCGTTCCAATCCATCCCAAAGGAGGTCAGTAGGGATGAGGTCAGGGCACTGTGCAGGACACTCGAGTTCTTCCACACCAAATTGGTCACACCATGTCTTTATGGAGCTGGCTCTACTCTTCTGGGAAGGCTTCACAAAAATGTTTGGAGTATGTATGTGGAGATGTGTGTCCAATCAGCTAAAGGGACATTTTCAAGGTCAGGTACTGATGTTGGATGAGAAGACTTGGTTTACCATCAGTGTTCCAGTTCATCGCAAAGATGTTCAGTGGGGTTGAACTCAGGACTCTGTACAGGACGCTCGAGTTCCTCCACACCAAACTGGTCACACCATGTCTTTATGGAGCTGGCTTTACTCTTCTAGGAAGGCTTCACACAAAACTTTGGAGTATGTCTGTGAGAATTTGTATCCAATCAGCCAAAGGAACATTTGGAAGGTCATGTACTGATGTTGGATGAGAACTTTCTTTCAGACCATGTCTTTATGGAGCTGGCTTTGTACAGGGGGGGGGGGGGGTCACAGTCATGGGGGAACAGAAGGAGACACCTGAACTCAATCTTTGGAGGTTTACATACTTTTAGCAACAATATGTTTACACTTTTACTGCACATATCCAGCTGTCTATCCGGAGTTCAGCCTTAATGTCCTCATACCATGGGATCCATGACGCTGGTGGGTAATGTGATTTTCTGCAGTCTCTCTTCTTCACATCGCCCTAATCCCTCACTGACGACTAATAAAGAATTTTCATAACACCGATAATCTGTTTATCTTAATCCGGTGGAATTTGGCTTTGGCCGCAGTCTCCCACCGACCTAATTAATAACGTGTGAGCGACGCGATCCAGGGTATGACTTTTCTGGCACTTTGCTGAGATTACCGAAATAGTTCTCACTCCAAAAATAGTAAAAGGAAAATCTTCGACATGACTTTCTGTGCAAGATCCAAAACAAGGCTCCCGGCTGATCCGACTTCCAGCGCCGGGATAGAAGAATGAGACGTTCGCTCGGATTCTTCTACCGTTTTCTCTGCAGACGGGAAGGAGGACGTCCTGTGAGGAGCTGAAGATTCCAAATGTCACTTCTTTTCACAGATAAGCCTTTTGTCTTCCTTCACCTTCCTTCTCTGTAACATCAACGCATCTCCTTCCATCGCCTCCAATCTGCCCGGGACACATTGGAAGATCTCATTGTTTTATCATTTTAATCTGAAGTGTATTTATTTAAAAATGGTTGTTTTATCTATTTCCTTGTTAAGTTAGTTTCATATACAGTATATTGTCAATAGTATTGGGACGCCTGCCTTTACACACACATGAACTTTAATGACATCCCAGTCTTATGCTGGCCATACACTATACGAAAAATCGGCCGAAAAATCGTTCGTATAGACACTTCTTTCGTTGTGCGGCAAGTTAATGGGCACAAATCGATAATCTTTTGTGATGTTTTTGTGGGAAAAAAAACGAACGGGAAGTTTGAAAAATTTCTGCCGAACGTACGATAAATTGCAAGGTTAATGTGTTTCCCGTCCGAACTGTCTGCACTAGGTATATGTAAAAAAACGAACAAAAAATTATTTATTCATGTCCACTGAACAATTTATCGGTCATTACATGATGGCACGATCGTTTGCGGTCACGGTCGAACGTTCGTTTTTTGAAAATGTGTTCGGCCGATTTTTCGTATAGTGTATGGCCAGTCTTAGTCCGTAGGGTTCAATATTGAGTTGGCTCCGCCCTTTGCAGCTATAACAGGTTCAACTCTTCTGGGAAGGCCGTCCAAAAGGTTTAGGAGGGTGTCTATGGAAATGTTTGATCATTCTTCCAGAAGAGCATTTGTGAGGTCAGGCACTGATGTTGGATGAGAAGGCCTGGCTCACAGTCTCTGCTCTAACGGTCAGGACCCAGACTTGCTCATCTATATCTTTATGGACCTTGCTTTGTGCACCGATGCAATAAACATGCTGGAACAGGAAGGGGCCGTCCCCAAACTGTTCCCACAAAGTTGGGCGCATTAAATTGTCCAAAATGTCTTGGTATGATGACGCCTTATAAGTTACCTTCACTGGAACTAAGGGGCCAATCCCAACCCCTGAAAAACAACCCAAAACAATAATCCCCTCCCCCCACACCATAATCCTCCCTCCCCCCACACCATAATCCTCCCTCCCCCCACACCATAATCCCCCCTCCCCCCACACCATAATCCCCCCTCCCCCCACACCATAATCCCCCCTCCCCCTAATGATTTGGACCAATGCACAAAGCAAGGCCCATAAAGACAGGGATGAGTGAGTTAGACATGAACCTAATACAGGTGATGTAACTTTATAACCACTTTAAGTTTGGCTTTAATACTTAAAATAATAAATTCAACAACATAAACAACATGATATAGATGTAAGGAACGCCCTTCCAGGAAAAGGAAACAACAGATGGCGGTCCAATGAATGCAACTGAATACGGAAAATTGTTACCATACTTACCGTAATTTTTCCTTTCTTGGGTGCTCATCATGTCAGCCTATGAATGGGTCTGCTCCACCCTACCATACGAATGGGATATAGTGATAATGAAAAGAAAGGGCGGGACCAAGAAAAATAAAGAAGGACAAGACACTACGCAGACTGAATGGAAAAGAATTGTATTAGTATCACATGGAAAGGGCAGAAGCAAGCACCGAAGTGCCCAAAGTCCGGGAAGGGCCACCCATCATGTCCAAACGGTAATGGCAGATAAACGTGTTAGGGGACTTTAAGCTGGCAGACCAATGTCGCGTACACACGATCGGACATTCCGACATCAAAATCCTGGATTTATTTCTGACGGATGTTGGCTCAAGCTTGTCTTGCATACACACGGTCACACAAATCTTGTCGGAAATTCCGAACGTTAAGAACGCGGTGACGTACAACACGAACGACGAGCCGAGAAAAATGAAGTTCAACAGCCAGTGTGGCTCTTTTGCTTGATTCCGAGCATGCGTGGAATTTTGTGCGTCGGAATTGTGTACACACGATCGGAATTTCTGACAACGGATTTTGTTGTCGGAAAATTTAAGATCCAGATCTCAAATTTCGTTTGTCGGAAATTCCAGTGGAAAATGTCCGATGGAGCCTACACACGGTTGGAATTTCCGACAACATGCTCCCATCAAACATCGTGAGTACGCGGCATTACAGACCACTTCCACGGGGGCCCTGGCACAACTTACCCACAAAGCTAATATTGCCCTTGTGGAATGCGCATGAACCCCACCGGAACAGCCAACATGCAACCAGGCAGGTGTCTCCATTCCACTGCAGGCTGCCATATGAGGATCTGTTCAATCCAGAGACACATCACTGAATGAGATCAGATGCATTACAAATAAAAAGGTGATAAAATCAGGTAGAACCCCCCAGGTAAGAAGGGGGGTGGGGTGGGGGGGCATGCTGCCGCTCACCATGGACCGCCAATTGAACCATTTAGGCCACATCAAATAAAAGGAGGGAATCCCTCCTTTCATTTGAGCAGGGGGTTGTCCTGTGGGGTCAGGGGGTGGAGCTGACCCATTTGTAGGCTGACATGATTGGCCCCAGGAAAGTTAAGTCTGGAAAAATTGTGCTGTTTGGATTAATAAATTTGTACAGGCTGATATGTCCAAACCTCTGCAAGTAGTACGTTCTTCTCATTAGGTGCATGTAAAGTCCAGGTTCTTTGTTCCGTGGAAAGGATTCTATAGATAGTTTAGCTCAGGGTTCAGTAACCAACATAGGCTGGAGCCAGGATAGGTGTCACACAGGGTAGGGTGGGGCCAGGATAGGTGTCACACGGTGTAGGGTGGGGCCAGGATAGGTGTCACACGGTGTAGGGTGGGGCCAGGATAGGTGTCACACGGTGTAGGGTGGGGCCAGGATAGGTGTCACACTGTGTAGGGTGGGGCCAGGATAGCTGTCACACGGTGTAGGGTGGGGCCAGGATAGGTGTCACACGGTGTAGGGTGGAGCCAGGATAGGTGTCACACGGTGTAGGGTAGGGCCAGGATAGGTGTCACACGGTGTAGGGTGGGGCCAGGATAGGTGTCACACGGTGTAGGGTGGGGCCAGGATAGGTGTCACACGGTGTAGGGTGGGGCCAGGATAGGTGTCACACGGTGCAGGGTGGGGCCAGGATAGGTGTCACACTGTGTAGGGTGGGGCCAGGATAGGTGTCACATGGTGTAGGGTGGGGCCAGGATAGGTGTCACACGGTGTAGGGTGGGGCCAGGATAGGTGTCACACGGTGTAGGGTGGGGCCAGGATAGGTGTCACACTGTGTAGACTGGAGCCAGGATAGCTGTCACACGGTGTAGGGTGGGGCCAGGATAGGTGTCACATGGTGTAGGGTGGGGCCAGGATAGGTGTCACACGGTGTAGGGTGGGGCCAGGATAGGTGTCACACGGTGTAGGGTGGGGCCAGGATAGGTGTCACACGGTGTAGGGTGGGGCCAGGATAGGTGTCACATGGTGTAGGGTGGGGCCAGGATAGGTGTCACACGGTGTAGGGTGGGGCCAGGATAGGTGTCACACGGTGTAGGGTGGGGCCAGGATAGGTGTCACATGGTGTAGGGTGGGGCCAGGATAGGTGTCACACGGTGTAGGGTGGGGCCAGGATAGGTGTCACACGGTGTAGGGTGGGGCCAGGATAGGTGTCACACTGTGTAGGGTGGGGCCAGGATAGCTGTCACACGGTGTAGGGTGGGGCCAGGATAGGTGTCACATGGTGTAGGGTGGAGCCAGGATAGGTGTCACACGGTGTAGGGTAGGGCCAGGATAGGTGTCACACGGTGTAGGGTGGGGCCAGGATAGGTGTCACACGGTGTAGGGTGGGGCCAGGATAGGTGTCACACGGTGTAGGGTGGGGCCAGGATAGGTGTCACACTGTGTAGACTGGAGCCAGGATAGCTGTCACACGGTGTAGGGTGGGGCCAGGATAGGTGTCACATGGTGTAGGGTGGGGCCAGGATAGGTGTCACACGGTGTAGGGTGGGGCCAGGATAGGTGTCACACGGTGTAGGGTGGGGCCAGGATAGGTGTCACACGGTGTAGGGTGGGGCCAGGATAGGTGTCACATGGTGTAGGGTGGGGCCAGGATAGGTGTCACACGGTGTAGGGTGGGGCCAGGATAGGTGTCACACGGTGTAGGGTGGGGCCAGGATAGGTGTCACATGGTGTAGGGTGGGGCCAGGATAGGTGTCACACGGTGTAGGGTGGGGCCAGGATAGGTGTCACACGGTGTAGGGTGGGGCCAGGATAGGTGTCACACGGTGTAGGGTGGGGCCAGGATAGGTGTCACACTGTGTAGGGTGGAGCCAGGATAGGTGTCACACGGTGTAGGGTGGGGCCAGGATAGGTGTCACACTGTAGGGTGGAGCCAGGATAGGTGTCACACGGTGTAGGTTGGGGCCAGGATAGGTGTCACACGGTGTAGGGTGGGGCCAGCATAGGTGTCACACGGTGTAGGGTGGAGCCAGGATAGGTGTCACACGGTGTAGGGTGGGGCCAGGATAGGTGTCACACGGTGTAGGGTGGGGCCAGGATAGGTGTCACACTGTGTAGACTGGAGCCAGGATAGGTGTCACACGGTGTAGGGTGGAGCCAGGATAGGTGTCACACGGTGTAGGGTGGGGCCAGGATAGGTGTCACACGGTGTAGGGTGGGGCCAGGATAGGTGTCACACGGTGTAGGGTGGGGCCAGGATAGGTGTCACACGGTGTAGGGTGGGGCCAGGATAGGTGTCACATGGTGTAGGGTGGGGCCAGGATAGGTGTCACACGGTGTAGACTGGAGCCAGGATAGGTGTCACAGTGTAGGGTGGAGCCAGGATAGGTGTCACACGGTGTAGGGTGGGGCCAGGATAGGTGTCACATGGTGTAGGGTGGGGCCAGGATAGGTGTCACACAGTGTAGGGTGGGGCCAGGATAGCTGTCACACGGTGTAGGGTGGGGCCAGGATAGGTGTCACATGGTGTAGGGTGGGGCCAGGATAGGTGTCACACGGTGTAGGGTGGGGCCAGGATAGGTGTCACACGGTGTAGGGTGGGGCCAGGATAGGTGTCACACGGTGTAGGCTGGAGCCAGGATAGGTGTCACACGGTGTAGGGTGGGGCCAGGATAGGTGTCACACTGTGTAGGGTGGAGCCAGGATAGGTGTCACACGGTGTAGGGTGGGGCCAGGATAGGTGTCACATGGTGTAGGGTGGGGCCAGGATAGGTGTCACACGGTGTAGACTGGAGCCAGGATAGGTGTCACAGTGTAGGGTGGGGCCAGGATAGGTGTCACATGGTGTAGGGTGGGGCCAGGATAGGTGTCACACAGTGTAGGGTGGGGCCAGGATAGCTGTCACACGGTGTAGGGTGGGGCCAGGATAGGTGTCACATGGTGTAGGGTGGGGCCAGGATAGGTGTCACACGGTGTAGGGTGGGGCCAGGATAGGTGTCACACGGTGTAGGGTGGGGCCAGGATAGGTGTCACACGGTGTAGGGTGGGGCCAGGATAGGTGTCACACGGTGTAGGGTGGGGCCAGGATAGGTTTCACACTGTGTAGACTGGAGCCAGGATAGGTGTCACACGGTGTAGGGTGGGGCCAGGATAGGTGTCACATGGTGTAGGGTGGGGCCAGGATAGGTGTCACACGGTGTAGGGTGGGGCCAGGATAGGTGTCACACGGTGTAGGGTGGGGCCAGGATAGGTGTCACATGGTGTAGGGTGGGGCCAGGATAGGTGTCACACGGTGTGGGGTGGGGCCAGGATAGGTGTCACACGGTGTAGGGTGGGGCCAGGATAGGTGTCACACTGTGTAGGGTGGAGCCAGGATAGGTGTCACACTGTGTAGGGTGGGGCCAGGATAGGTGTCACACAGTGTAGGGTGGGGCCAGGATAGCTGTCACACGGTGTAGGGTGGGGCCAGGATAGGTGTCACATGGTGTAGGGTGGGGCCAGGATAGGTGTCACACGGTGTAGGGTGGGGCCAGGATAGGTGTCACACGGTGTAGGGTGGGGCCAGGATAGGTGTCACACGGTGTAGGGTGGGGCCAGGATAGGTGTCACACGGTGTAGGGTGGGGCCAGGATAGGTTTCACACTGTGTAGACTGGAGCCAGGATAGGTGTCACATGGTGTAGGGTGGGGCCAGGATAGGTGTCACACGGTGTAGGGTAGGGCCAGGATAGGTGTCACACGGTGTAGGGTGGGGCCAGGATAGGTGTCACACGGTGTAGGGTGGGGCCAGGATAGGTGTCACATGGTGTAGGGTGGGGCCAGGATAGGTGTCACACGGTGTGGGGTGGGGCCAGGATAGGTGTCACACGGTGTAGGGTGGGGCCAGGATAGGTGTCACACTGTGTAGGGTGGAGCCAGGATAGGTGTCACACGGTGTAGGGTGGGGCCAGGATAGGTGTCACACGGTGTAGGGTGGAGCCAGGATAGGTGTCACACGGTGTAGGGTGGGGCCAGGATAGGTGTCACACGGTGTAGGCTGGAGCCAGGATAGGTGTCACACGGTGTAGGGTGGGGCCAGGATAGGTGTCACACGGTGTAGGGTGGGGCCAGGATAGGTGTCACACGGTGTAGGGTGGGGCCAGGATAGGTGTCACACAGGGTAGGGTGGGGCCAGGATAGGTGTCACACGGTGTAGGGTGGGGCCAGGATAGGTGTCACATGGTGTAGGGTGGGGCCAGGATAGGTGTCACACGGTGTAGGGTGGGGCCAGGATAGGTGTCACACGGTGTAGGGTGGGGCCAGGATAGGTGTCACACAGTGTAGGGTGGGGCCAGGATAGGTGTCACATGGTGTAGGGTGGGGCCAGGATAGGTGTCACACTGTGTAGGGTGGGGCCAGGATAGGTGTCACATGGTGTAGGGTGGGGCCAGGATAGGTGTCACACTGTGTAGACTGGAGCCAGGATAGGTGTCACACGATGTAGGGTGGGGCCAGGATAGGTGTCACATGGTGTAGGGTGGGGCCAGGATAGGTGTCACACGGTGTAAGGTGGGGCCAGGATAGGTGTCACACGGTGTAGGGTGGGGCCAGGATAGGTGTCACACTGTGTAGGGTGGAGCCAGGATAGGTGTCACACGGTGTAGGGTGGGGCCAGGATAGGTGTCACACAGTGTAGGCTGGAGCCAGGATAGGTGTCACACGGTGTAGGGTGGGGCCAGGATAGGTGTCACACAGTGTAGGGTGGGGCCAGGATAGGTGTCACATGGTGTAGGGTGGGGCCAGGATAGGTGTCACATGGTGCAGGGTGGGGCCAGGATAGGTGTCACACTGTGTAGGGTGGGGCCAGGATAGGTGTCACATGGTGCAGGGTGGGGCCAGGATAGGTGTCACACTGTGTAGGGTGGGGCCAGGATAGGTGTCACATGGTGTAGGGTGGGGCCAGGATAGGTGTCACACTGTGTAGACTGGAGCCAGGATAGGTGTCACACGGTGTAGGGTGGGGCCAGGATAGGTGTCACATGGTGTAGGGTGGGGCCAGGATAGGTGTCACACAGGGTAGGGTGGGGCCAGGATAGGTGTCACATGGTGCAGGGTGGGGCCAGGATAGGTGTCACACTGTGTAGGGTGGGGCCAGGATAGGTGTCACATGGTGTAGGGTGGGGCCAGGATAGGTGTCACACTGTGTAGACTGGAGCCAGGATAGGTGTCACACGGTGTAGGGTGGGGCCAGGATAGGTGTCACATGGTGTAGGGTGGGGCCAGGATAGGTGTCACACGGTGTAAGGTGGGGCCAGGATAGGTGTCACACGGTGTAGGGTGGGGCCAGGATAGGTGTCACACTGTGTAGGGTGGAGCCAGGATAGGTGTCACACGGTGTAGGGTGGGGCCAGGATAGGTGTCACACGGTGTAGGGTGGAGCCAGGATAGGTGTCACACGGTGTAGGGTGGGGCCAGGATAGGTGTCACACAGTGTAGGCTGGAGCCAGGATAGGTGTCACACGGTGAAGGGTGGGGCCAGGATAGGTGTCACATGGTGTAGGGTGGAGCCAGGATAGGTGTCACACAGTAAAGAATGTCCGGTGAATGTAAGGAGAATGTCAGAATTTCTGGGGAATGTCGGGAGAATGAAGGGAAAATGTCAGGAATATGTTTGGAGAACGTCAGAAGAATGTCAGGAGAATGTTTGGAGAACGTCAGGAGAATGTCTGGAGAACGTCAGAAGAATGTCAGGAGAATGTTTGAAGAATGTTGGGAGAATGTTTTGGAGAATGTCTGGAGAACGTCAGAAGAATGTCAGGAGAATGTTTAGAGAATGTCAGGAGAATGTCAGCAGAAGGACCCGGCCAAAAATTATTTTTCAGAGAGAGTTTGAAGATTCTACCGGAAGACACAGAACGGGGGGACTGGATCCTCTGTCAGGTTTTTATTTGCCATATTTTCATTATTGCAGATTTTCCATTGTATTCCATCTGGTAAAACCATTGTCACCATCTCAGCAATGAATGATGGGAAATCTCTCAGCTCACCGACTTGGATAATAACAGTAAAAACCTGACAGGGGCGCTTACCCTCCTCCGACTCCATCTAGAAGTAGGACAGAAAGTTTGGCTGTGACGCGCATTCTTATTGGCAGACAGTAATGATGCCATGTTGGAAATAATCATGTAACGCACAGACCACATTTGTTACGGCGGCGGTGTCGGTTGGCGGCGGGGCTTTGATAATATTAATTCCGGATTATCGGACGTCTCCGGCGTTTTTAAGCTGAATGTAAAATACGATTTGAACACAAAGTGAGAATTTGCATCGGCTTAGTGAAGTCTGAAAAGATTTGCCCCCGGGGGGTGGGGGGGTCGCTGCTGCGGGGAGACGGAATACCTTTGTCTGAATAATGGCCGCAGATGAAAGCTCGCGGCTCTGCCACGGCAAACAATCGCTCATCATTGATGGATCGTCTGCGGCGGAATCTTTTGTTTTTCCCGGAATTTAATCCGTAATTTTATTGTTACACTGTGACAATTGACTTCATTCCAGGATGTCGGCAGCTGATCTGTGATTGGATCGTTCCGCGTGTCTCCGGCAATAGATTCAAGTTATAGTTCGATCTTCTGCCTCCTCTGTACATCGGGATGGTATAAAAATATTCTCCTTCACACGGCATACCACGCACATCCAGGTGAGGGCAGCGTTCTGTCTGCACAGGATGGCAGGTGTGCCAAACAAGATGCTGAACCCGAACTCCACTGAATCCCCCTAAAAATCCGTACCGGACCCCCAGTCCAAGCATGCATCTGGGATGGCAAGGAAAGGGGTGGAAGAACTGAGGCCAAATTCCCTCAACATAGGATGGGGGGGTGCTTTGCCAAAGGACAAGGGCCTCTTCCCTACAACCCTGGCCCATGGTTGTGGGGGTCTGCAGCTGGGGGGGGCAGATCAGGATCTAGAAACCCCCCATGTGAATGAGTATGGGGTACATACATAGTAACAATACTCATTCACAAAAAAATAAGACCGAGAAATAAACACCCCAAAATAATAATTCTCCAAAAAATGTTCCTCATTGTAAATCAATCACCAATCACAATCCCCGACACCCACCAACTCACCCCAAAACGTGACCCATCCCCGACACCCACCAACTCACCCCAAAACGTGACCCGTCCCTGACACCCACCAACTCACCCCAAAACGTGACCCGTCCCCGACACCCACCAACTCACCCCAAAACGTGACCCATCCCCGACACCCACCAACTCACCCCAAAACGTGACCCGTCCCCGACACCCACCAACTCACCCCAAAACGTGACCCATCCCCGACACCCACCAACTCACCCCAAAACGTGACCCATCCCCGACACCCACCAACTCACCCCAAAACGTGACCCGTCCCTGACACCCACCAACTCACCCCAAAACGTGACCCTTCCCCGACACCCACCAACGATCCCAGCCGAATGACAGCTCCCCTATCACCAGGGAAGGGGCGGAGATAGTGGTGACATCACTGCCAGTGGCCATATTTGGGCAGTGATGTCACCGCTGGCTCCATCCTTTTAGTTACCTAGCAGGGAATTCTCAGTTCCTAGGAACGCCATGGATACAAGCACCTGCTGCTTCCTTAGCAACCAGTGACAGCGGGAAGCTGCCATATATGGAAGTGGTAGAAATACGCCTTCTTTATGACTGGCTCCTCCCAAACGGGGGCTGAACGGGCAGACAAATGTTTGGCTCCTCTCTATCGATTGGCTCCTCCCTATCGGTTGGCTCCTCCCTATCGGTGACTCCACAGCTGAGGTCTGCTCAGGACGGCATTCATTTTTTGCCTCCCTTCACCCCCTGTAGCCCCTTCCAGATATTTGTTTACCACCCCTCTACTTACCTTTTTCCCTAAAGTCTTCTTGCTGGTCCTGTGAGCTCGCCCCCGACTTCTTCTCTTCTGGCGGGAAGGGGGCGGGGCATTCCTCCAGAGTGGTGCTTATGTAATGACGTACGTCTGGAGCCCAGCCTGTGATGGCGCCCCCTAAGGAAAGGGTTAGAATGATGGAGAGTAGTGAGCCCAGCCTGTGATGGCGCCCCCTAACGAAATGGTTAGAGTTACAGAGAGTAGTGAGTCCAGCCTGTGATGGCGCCCCCTAAGGAAAGGGTTACAATGACAGAGAGTAGTGAGCCCAACCTGTGATGGCGCCCCCTAAGGAAAGGGTTACAATGACAGAGAGTAGTGAGCCCAGCCTGTGATGGCGCCCCCTAACGAAATGGTTAGAGTTACAGAGAGTAGTGAGTCCAGCCTGTGATGGCGCTCCCTAAGGAAAGGGTTACAATGACAGAGAGTAGTGAGCCCAACCTGTAATGGCGCCCCCTAAGGAAAGAGTTACAATGACAGAGAGTAGTGAGTCCAGCCTGTGATGGCGCCCCCTAAAGGAAATGGTTAGAATGACAGAGAGTAGTGAGTCCAGCCTGTGATGGCGCCCCCTAAGGAAATGGTTAGAGTGACAGAGAGTAGTGAGCCCAGCCTGTGATGGCGCCCCCTAAGGAAAGGGTTACAATGACAGAGAGTAGTGAGCCCAGCCTGTGATGGCGCCCCCTAAGGAAATGGTTAGAATGACAGAGAGTAGTGAGTCCAGCCTGTGATGGCGCCCCCTAAGGAAAGGGTTAGAGTGACAGAGAGTAGTGAGCCCAGCCTGTGATGGCGCCCCCTAAGGAAATGGTTAGAATGACAGAGAGTAGTGAGCCCAGCCTGTGATGGCGCCCCCTAAGGAAATGGTTGGAGTGACAGAGAGTAGTGAGCGGGAATGTGGAGAAGGTAAGTGATGTTAAAGTGACCCTTTAACATCACAGATTCCCATTGTTGGTGCCGATCGTTCCGCATTGAGTCCTCGGAGGGAATCTGAGTCTCACTTTACATGGAGGATGTCACCCCGCCACCTGAATCACCCGCCACGTCAAACACTTTATTTTTTTCTCGTTCTATTATCCCCGATCTCCGCAATAATTGTCTTTATGACAGACAGTGTGACGGAACAACGGGGGGGGGGGTCTTGGGGGGGGTCTGTCATTCGTTGTCGGGGGGGGGATTCTGTATATTAGGAGTTGGGATCTGAAGGGGACGATCAGACACAAGTTTATTTTTAACGTACAAAGTTACAGAAATAACCAGCAAAACCTTAATGGGCCAGATCACGTCTTGTCACCCCTTTCACCTGTCGGAGGGGTTTCGGGGTGTCGTCGTGTTTTAGGGTGCCACTCAAAATCCACGGCTCCATAGTAGAAGCAATGCTGCTCGTTGTGGTTCCTGCCATAGAAGCGCATTTTACTATTCATGTATTGCAAACTTATGAAGGGGCACAAAATATGTTGATTAAATTTACCCCAATCGATCAGGGCAGCAAATCCAATCGCTTTTCTACAAGATTGCCAACGCTTTTCCCGTTCATTGCGAAATTCTGTCCAGGCAGAAATGGAGGTTTATAGAATATTAAATTATAGTGTTGTTCCTTGAAGGGCACCTTCCATCCATACAAACCCCACTTGGATGTCCACCAAACTCGATCAAATTTGTGGGTGGCTCTTCCTATGTTTCTGTCAATTACTCCCAATTGTTTTGGGTTCCCTGGTGGATGGAAAGTGGTGGAAATTGAGGAAAGTTGCACCGTGTATGGCCAACATAGTGGAAGTTATTTGTGGCGTATTATAGTAAATATTTGTATCTATAATAAAGGGGGGGGTTATTACCTCAGGACACTAATAGGTAAATAGTATTGAACTTAGGGGTTTCCTGGTTCCCCGTCACGTGCTGTGGTTCCTCCCAGAGGCACCTATGTTATTAGAGGATACATAGGGGCTGATGGACCACACCACTAAGTAGAGGGGGGACCAGGAATCTGACACTCCCAGGAGGATCTTCAGAAGATCATTCCACGTCTTTACTGAAGGAAACTGCATCCTGAAAATCCATTATATCCAGAAGTCCCCCCCAATCTTATTGGCAGGAGGGATCATTCATTCCAATATCAGGGAATCTATGTACGTGACACCGTGTAGATGTACGTTGTATATTTCCATCGTATAGAAGTCAGTGCCTCACCATGAACGAGGTCATTGGAACACGCGGCCGAGGTCCTTGTTCTGGATTGACAGCATCAATAAAGAGGTCAGGAACCTTCAATGGTCCATTAAGAATTCATGAAACACATCATGTTGGGATCTAATCCTCCTGATAGGGATTGTTAGATGGAGAGATGAGCGGCGCTGACAGCTTGGCTCTGCCTAGTTCGTATTTATACTACCCGGCCTCTCTCCTAGTTACCTGGCACTGCGGGTTTATTCTTCCTGGTGGGAACCTGCTTTGGAGGCAACTATAGTTGGCTCCCCTCAACACCTTCAATCCTTGGCCTATGGGGGCCCCATTCCTCCCTGGATGTAAATAAAGACATGGGAGGAAGACCTTTACAATAGTCAAACGGGCATGTCCCCTCCCCCCACCAACATTGACGAAGGACCATCTACTACTCACTAAGAAAGGGTTCTTGGTGTATGTCTGATACCCTATTGGTGACACCCTCCTAAATAAGACCCAAAAGATGATGTTCCTCAAACCAAACAATAGAGATCTTCATAAAGTCACTAGCCATAAGACCATACAACAGAACACAATAATACAGAGCACACATGCAAAAAAACACATTTACCTCCTGCAAGGCTATTTAAAACACCAATTTCAAAAAACATTATTAAAAAAACATGGAGATTTGGTCACACCATATTGCTATCTTGTCTGTCTATTGTATGCATTCTGACCAAATCCTTTTGGGTGAGGAGCACCCCACCCCCCATCAGTGCCTCTCATTAGTGTCCACCTGTGTGATAGGTGGAGACCTCTAGTTCTCCCATATAGAGGAGTATATAGAGGAGTGTATAGAGGAGTGTATAGAGGAGTGTATGTATCCCATATAGAGGAGTGTATGTCTCCCATATAGAGGAGTGTATAGAGGAGTGTATGTCTCCCATATAGAGGAGTGTATAGAGGAGTGTATGTCTCCCATATAGAGGAGTATATAGAGGAGTGTATGTCTCCCATATAGAGGAGTATATAGAGGAGTGTATGTCTCCCATATAGAGGAGTATATAGAGGAGTATATGGAGGAGTGTATAGGAGTATATAGAGGGGTGTATAGATGAGTGTATAGAGGAGTATATAGAGGGTGTAGAGAGGTGTACATAGAGGAGTGAATAGAGGAGTATATAGAGGAGTACATAGAGGAGTGAATAGAGGAGTATATAGAGGAGTATATAGAGGAGTGTATAGAGGAGTGTATAGAGGAGTGTATAGAGGAGTGTATAGAGGAGTATATAGAGGAGTGTATGTCTCCCATATAGAGGAGTGTATGTCTCCCATATAGAGGAGTGTATAGAGGAGTGTATGTCTCCCATATAGAGGAGTGTATGTCTCCCATATAGAGGAGTACATAGAGGAGTGTATAGAGGAGTATATAGAGGAGTGTATGTCCCCCATATAGAGGAGTATATAGAGGAGTGTATGTCTCCCATATAGAGGAGTATATAGAGGAGTGTATAGAGGAGTGTATGTCTCCCATATAGAGGAGTATATAGAGGAGTGTATATTTCCCATATAGAGGAGTGTATGTCCCCCATATAGAGGAGTATATAGAGGGGTGTATAGAGGAGTGAATAGAGGAGTATATAGAGGAGTATATAGAGGAGTGTATAGAGGAGTACATAGAGGAGTACATAGAGGAGTGTATGTCCCCCATATAGAGGAGTGTATGTATCCCATATAGAGGAGTGTATAGAGGAGTGTATGTCTCCCATATAGAGGAGTATATAGAGGAGTGTATGTCTCCCATATAGAGGAGTGTATAGAGGAGTGTATGTCCCCCATATAGAGGAGTATATAGAGGAGTGTATGTCTCCCATATAGAGGAGTGTATGTATCCCATATAGAGGAGTATATAGAGGAGTGTATGTCTCCCATATAGAGGAGTGTATAGAGGAGTGTATGTCTCCCATATAGAGGAGTGTATGTCTCCCATATAGAGGAGTGTATAGAGGAGTGTATGTCCCCCATATAGAGGAGTATATAGAGGAGTGTATGTCCCCCATATAGAGGAGTATATAGAGGAGTGTATGTCTCCCATATAGAGGAGTATATAGAGGAGTGTATGTCTCCCATATAGAGGAGTGTATGTATCCCATATAGAGGAGTATATAGAGGAGTGTATGTCTCCCATATAGAGGAGTGTATAGAGGAGTGTATGTCCCCCATATAGAGGAGTATATAGAGAAGTGTATATCTCCCATATAGAGGAGTATATAGAGGAGTGTATGTCTCCCATATAGAGGAGTGTATGTCCCCCATATAGAGGAGTGTATAGAGGAGTATATAGAGGAGTGTATGTATCCCATATAGAGGAGTATATAGAGGAGTGTATGTCTCCCATATAGAGGAGTGTATAGAGGAGTGTATAGAGGAGTGTATGTCTCCCATATAGAGGAGTATATAGAGGAGTGTATGTCTCCCATATAGAGGAGTGTATGTCTCCCATATAGAGGAGTGTATAGAGGAGTGTATGTCTCCCATATAGAGGAGTATATAGAGGAGTATATGGAGGAGTGTATGTCTCCCATATAGAGGAGTGTATGTCTCCCATATAGAGGAGTGTATGTCTCCCATATAGAGGAGTATATAGAGGAGTGTATGTCTCCCATATAGAGGAGTATATAGAGGAGTATATAGAGGAGTGTATGTCTCCCATATAGAGGAGTATATAGAGGAGTGTATGTCTCCCATATAGAGGAGTATATAGAGGAGTATATGGAGGAGTGTATAGAGGAGTGTATAGAGGAGTATATAGAGGAGTGTATAGAGGAGTGTATGTCTCCCATATAGAGGAGTATATAGAGGAGTGTATGTCTCCCATATAGAGGAGTGTATGTCTCCCATATAGAGGAGTGTATGTCTTCCATATAGAGGAGTATATAGAGGAGTGTATGTCTCCCATATAGAGGAGTATATAGAGGAGTGTATGTCTCCCATATAGAGGAGTATATAGAGGAGTGTATGTCTCCCATATAGAGGAGTATATAGAGGAGTGTATATCTCCCATATAGAGGAGTGTATAGAGGAGTGTATGTCTCCCATATAGAGGAGTGTATAGAGGAGTGTATGTCTCCCATATAGAGGAGTATATAGAGGAGTGTATGTCTCCCATATAGAGGAGTATATAGAGGAGTGTACGTCTCTCATGGTTCAGAGGAGGAGGATCTCCCAGTCTATGGATAGTGTAGGACCCTCTAATCATGGGGCACTTTGTCGCAGTAAGTGGGCTTAGCACCGTATAGCAATCTGGTGGGACCAAATCTCCCAATTTTTTGATAATGTTCAGGTGTTTTCAATAGCCCTGCAGGAGGTAATTGTCTTCTTTGCTCTGTAATATTTTGTTCTTCTACTTCCAGTGTGAGGACACATTTCTATACAGAAGGTTTTCGGATTGGCAGCGTTGATATAAAGACGATAAAACGTAGAACGGTCGTCTGTGATTTCTCTAGAAAGGTCAGAGCTGGAAGAGTGAAATGTCAGCACCGGGGGAGTCCCACGCCGACCCCCCCACCGTCCTTTTCACCGAGATCCCACCCACTGCGCCGCTGAACTTTTCCTGCTCCCCCGGGCCATGCTATATATCCATTATTCATGGAGAATCCCGACACCCCGCCGTGACATCATCACTCCTGACTGCCGGGGGACCCAACATCCGAAGTCCGGGGTCTATGGAGAGGGGAGGGGGAGGGAAAAATCTCCAGAACAGAGAATATCCACTTCTGTCCGCTGGTGGATTTTACCTAAAAGACAAAAGTGACATCACAAGGAGGACGAAGGTGACATCACAAGGAGGATGAAGGTGACATCGCAAGGAGGACGAAGGTGACATCACAAGGAGGACGAAGGTGACATCACAAGGAGGACGAAGGTGACATCACAAGGAGGACGAAG
This sequence comes from Lithobates clamitans, assembly GCA_037952925.1. Taxonomy (NCBI): domain Eukaryota; kingdom Metazoa; phylum Chordata; class Amphibia; order Anura; family Ranidae; genus Lithobates; species Lithobates clamitans. The sequence continues at coordinate 147,951 of JBBGZY010003566.1, forward strand.
GTGAGTGGATGCAGCTACAGAGGTCAGTGATTGTTCGTCTCTTCAGTCTTGCACAGGTGTACCGACCCCTCCCCTTCAGTCTTGCACAGGTGTACCGACTCCTCCCCTTCAGTCTTGCACAGGTGTACTGGCTCCTCCCCTTCAGTCTTGCACAGGTGTACCGACCCCTCCCCTTCAGTCTTGCACAGGTGTACCGGCTCCTCCCCTTCAGTCTTGCACAGGTGTACTGGCTCCTCCCCTAAGTCTTGCACAGGTGTACCGACCCCTCCCCTTAAGTCGTTCACAGGTGTACCGGCTCCTCCCCTTCAGTCTTGCACAGGTGTACCAGCTCCTCCCCTGCAGTCTTGCCCAGGTGTATCAGCTCCTCCCCTTCAGTCTTGCACAGGTGTACCGGCTCCTCCCCTTCAGTCTTGCACAGGTGTACCAGCTCCTCCCCTTTAGTCTTGCACAGGTGTATCAGCTCCTCCCCTTCAGTCTTGCACAGGTGTACCGGCTCCTCCCCTTCAGTCTTGCACAGGTGTACCGGCTCCTCCCCTTCAGTCTTGCACAGGTGTACCGGCTCCTCCCCTTCAGTCTTGCACAGGTGTACCGGCTCCTCCCCTTCAGTCTTGCACAGGTGTACCGGCTCCTCCCCTTCAGTCTTGCACAGGTGTACCGGCTCCTCCCCTTCAGTCTTGTACAGGTGTACCGGCTCCTCCCCTTCAGTCTTGCACAGGTGTACCGGCTCCTCCCCTTCAGTCTTGCACAGTTGTATCGGCTCCTCCCCTTCAGTCTTGTACAGGTGTACCGGCTCCTCCCCTTCAGTCTTGTACAGGTGTACCGGCTCCTCCCCTTCAGTCTTGCACAGGTGTACCGGCTCCTCCCCTTCAGTCTTGCACAGTTGTATCGGCTCCTCCCCTTCAGTCTTGTACAGGTGTACCGGCTCCTCCCCTTCAGTCTTGCACAGGTGTACCGGCTCCTCCCCTTCAGGCTTGCACAGGTGTACCGGCTCCTCCCCTTCAGTCTTGCACAGTTGTATCGGCTCCTCCCCTTCAGTCTTGTACAGGTGTACCGGCTCCTCCCCTTCAGTCTTGCACAGGTGTAGAGGCTCCTCCCCTTCAGTCTTGCACAGGTGTAGAGGCTCCTCCCCTTCAGTCTTGCACAGGTGTAGAGGCTCCTCCCCTTCAGTCTTGCACAGGTGTACCGGCTCTTCTCCTGGACTGAAATGGCTTCCTCTGATTTCCCCGCACACTGTGAGCTTCTCACTATGTGCATTAGAAGATAGAGCCCCTCTGGAGGACATCCAGCCTCATCTAGCTCTTTCCTCCCAAGCCTGACCGTCCCTGGCCTCACCCATTTTATTTATTGGATATGAGTTCTTTCAATCATAGAGGCTCAGCATCACATGTGGGCGTTACCTATGCAAATACAGCCTGCCTGGGAACGCCCACTCCTCCACACTGGCTTCCACCCACCAAGGCATTTTGATATTAGCATAACTCCTCCCACTAAGGGCTCTTGGGAGAAGTACTAAGGCAGGGTGCTATGTATAGCCCCCTACTGGCCCCTGCAGGGGGTAAATATGTGAGCGCCCCCATCAGGATGATTATCTCCTATGAGTGGAAGCGCCATCTAGTGGTCAGAATGCAATATATTTGTTTTTTAAATCGGGGGGAAAAAAAGAACACATTATGGCCACTAGATGGCGCTGACACTCATAGGAGATAATTCTATTACACAGAATACGGCCAGTTTTATTTGTAACATTCATACAGTGACGTTTTGATACATTGACTCCACCCACTTGTAGCTCATTGTTCCCATTGGACGAGTTGTCCTTTCCCTTCAGACTTCTATAAAGTTTCAGCTCTTTGAAGGGACTCTGCAAATCCCAACGATCGGCCCGCCGCCCCGCGCTGTTATTATAGAGATGATAATTAATATTCCGCCATTAATGTGACAACAATTATCTGCGGCGGTCGCCCTCTGTAATTATATGGAGATGAGAACGCGCGGCGCGGACCATGGGAAAGGTTGTGATTTGTGGGATAATCGCCGGAGAGTGGGGCGCTGGCAGACAATGGCGCGATGGGAGGGGCCGTGATTGAGAGAGATTTTTTTTTTTCGGCCTGGGGGATTAGAATCGTTTTGATTGCACACAAATACAATTATAGAGACGAGTCGGACAATTCAAATCCTAAACCAGACGGAGGATTAGGAGGAGATTGAGGGAAGTCAATCGTGGAGATTACAATGTACAGAACAATCGGGGGGGGGGGTCACTTAAAGGGGAAGTAGCGCGTGTTATCAGCGGGCGCACATCTTCAGCTATTATCTATATAAAGTGACTTTATCTCTTTGCTGTTCCATATTTCGATTTTCAGATTCGTCCGTTCTTCCTTATTGCCTGTATATCAGGAAATGCCGCCCTTCTTAAAGGGACCCCAAAATCATATCTATCGGTTCATAGAAGGTCTGAACTTTGGGGTCTATTTATAGAAAAGCATAGCGATTGGTTCAGCGAATCTGCAGAGACGTTCGTTCTGTGTGACCTTCGGGCTGTTTTCTCTTCTGAATGAATGTTCTTCTAATATGAGCAATAATAAAATCCCTCATTATGGCCACTAGATGGAGCTGAGCAGCAAAAATGATAAATCTTTGTAACAAGAGAGACAATTCTAGAGAACACTAGAGGGAATCAGTAAATAAATGTCACCAATGGAGCTCATTCCCTCTATGTCCTCAGATGTCCCCAACCCCCCCCCCCCCCCGGGGGGCGGCCCGTGTCAGTCTGTGGCCTGTTGGTCACGTGGCAGGGACTGGGCATTGAGCGAGGCTTTATCTTCAATGGTGGCCACTCTCGTTCCCCTCCCCCTCTGTGGTCATGTGGCTTGGTGTGTATATAATATAAAATATATATTTGTATCTGGCTGATCACATGAGCTCAATCTAATTATTATTAACCAGATTTACCCCCCATGACCAGGCCATTTTTTGTGATACGGCACTGCATCATTTTAACGGACAATTGCGCGGTCGTGCGACGCCGTACACAAATAAAATAGATTTGTTTCTCACAAATAGAACTTTCTTTTGGTGATATTTGATCATCTCTGCGTTTTTTTTTTTTTTTTGCGCTATAAACAAAAAAAGACAATTTTGAAAAAAAACAAACAATTTTTTTTTTACTTTCTGCTATAAAACATCCAATAAAAAAAAACGTTAAAAAAAATCGAATTTCTTCATCAGTTTATTCCGAAATGTTCTCTGCTACAAATCCCAATAAGTGGATATTGATTGGTCTGTGTGAAAGTTATCGCCTCTACAGACTGTGATATATACTGGAATTTGTATTGATTTTTTTATATTTATTACTAGTAATGGCGGCGATCAGCGACTTATAGCGGGATTGTGACATTGCGGAGGACATTCGGACACTAACTGACACTTTGTGGGGACCCCAATACAGGGATCAGTGCTAAAAATATGCACTGTCACTGTACTAATGACACTGGCTGGGAAGGAGTTAACAGCTAGGAGCAATCAAAGGGTTAATTGTGTGCCTAGCCAGTGTTTGTGTACTGTGGGGGAGGGGATGTGGTTTGCAGGGGAACAAAATCCATCCCATCCCCCGCTGACAGGACAGAGCTCTGCATTGGTTACATAGGCAGAGCTCCGCCCAGTGTCTCCTCACTGATCAGGGGGTGCCGGAGGACATCCATTGGCCGACACTCATTGATCAGCTTCTGCTGTGACCAATCACAGCACAGCCGGTGCACGCCCCCTCCCCAGAAATGGCGGGTCACATACTAGGTGCGGATCCGGCACAGAAAAGCCCCTCCCCCCCCCCCCCCCCCGTACTTCCTTCTAATGCCGTTATAGCAAAAAAATATTTGTATTTGTTATTGATTTTATTTTATCTTTATTTGTATCTGTTTGGCTGATTACATCATATAATATAAATAATAATAAATACAGATTTATGTGATCAGCCAGATAGCAATAAAGATTTAAACATATTGATT